>CM076577.1:782461771-782646466 GCA_034641835.2 Pinus albicaulis
ACCATTGGCATTAATGGTGGTACCTCTCGTGTCTGTTAACAACTTTCATCATTGGCTGGTAATCAGACGATGTTCTCGCATGTTCGACTTCTTGTACTCATTTATTCACATGCTTGGACTTGTACCGTGTTCGGCCGAGATGGAGCGCAAGACCATGGATTGTGTCTATTGTAATCCAAAGTCAATTTGTGATTATCGTGACGGTTACATGACTCACTCACCGGATGGCTGCGACCATACCTCAGTCTATCTATCGATCCTCACCGGATGGCCGCGTCCATGCCTTGATCCGGATTATTACATACTCGTTATGGATGGTCGCTTTCCATACCACATATATATCATGTATTTGAGACATCGCCTTGTACTTCTCTACGCAGTTTTCCAAACGGCGTTGTTTTCGCTAGGACACGTTCTCGTAAAGCATTTCTCACCCCTCTCTCCCCCCGGCCTCATGCTTTAGGGGCATCTGCGAGACAGTAATTTGTCACCGTCCTTGCAATCCCCGTCCCGCACATTGGAGGGCTCATTTCGACTTGGTGGAAGCAAGAATACGGCTTGAAACCACTTTCATGACATCCCTCCGAACAAGAGCTCTCATTTCCCCGAAGACATCTCCTTCTCGAAAAACCCTAAAAATGGCCCTTCGCATTGGCGCGCATGCTTCCGCACTCCGTGCTAATGGGGAAAATCCTTCAAAGAGGCCGTGCCAATTGGCACTCGTCCTGCAGTCGCACTCACGCCACCAATTTAAGGAGTGTTTTAAAAAATAAATGGCGGAAGTTTCATCCTAACCAATTCATGAACTCGGTATCTATCTTGAGTTGGGAGGTTTGGCTCCGCATTTGGCGAGAGGAAGTGGTTTGCCACCTCTCATGGAAGCTTCTTGAGTGACAGGGCCAATCCCATGATTATAGATCCCAAACTCCTCCATCCATCTATAAAGCTGGCTCATCTCCATTGCAAGCTAGTCTTCAAGTTCCCAAGTTCCCAAGAGCCTAATGCTGCAAGAGTCTTGATTCATTCCTCGAGGCAAAATTCAAGCAAGGTTAGAGATTCTTGTCAAGTACCCGAAGAGAGAGGCTTGTCCCCATCCCCGATAGGCTTCGTATTTAGCATGTCACGACGACCCGCCTAAGGAGAATTCGCCGTTGGAACTATGGTTGTATTCTTCTTTGATTGATTAATGATGTTTACCAGCTATTTTCGTTATTCCACTTCGTTGTTGATTATGATAAGAATTTATGTCTTCTCTCGATCGACATATAGTTGCATATACCGGATTTTACGCTTGCGTTTGTTTTGTTTCTTGTATGTGTAAACCGATCATCAGAGATCATGAGGATTGTGATCCGCCATAGCTAAGGAACGGGAGCACTACTTTCTCTACAAGTGACATTGCTGATTCCAGTAAGCCTTCATCGCTAGTTGGTTTATTTGCAATTAGGACCCGCACTATAGCGTGAATGATTGTTGCCAGACCCAACATGAAGCAGAGAACCGCTCATTCATAGGATTAATAACCTCTTCAAAATACGGCTTGAGAGAGTTAATGATCACTGGAGAAAAATTGGAGAAGGAAAATAGAGATTTGGACCTTCAATGGAGGTTGACTGCAGACGATAGAAAGTTAAATCAGCTTTTCCTGGGTGGAAATCAAGGCCGCCTTTCGTGAAAACTCATGAGGCTATGTAGCGCTCACACCAAATTGATGGTGATAACCTCAAAGTCCGAAACTTTGGCCTCAGCTTCACAGCATGTTTCTGAAAACCCTTGAGGTCAGTGCTCGCTAAATTGGGCGAAATTCGACAAATTTTGGTTTTTTTTTCATTTTTTAGGTTTTTGGCTAAAACTCATGGGCATCGCCATTTCATTTAAATCTTCAAAGGATGAAAATGGTATCATTGGATGCCATAATTTCAGTGGCATATACTCATAGATTTTTAGATCAATTGAAGATCATTCTCTCCCCCAAAATGGCGAAAAACACTCGCTTTTTCTACACTCGCCCCGTTTATTAGCAAGGCCTATTTTTGGGTTTTTACACATAGGCCGTTTTGATAGACCAAAGGTCCGTTTACAGGTTCAAGAATTTTCAGAAATTAGACACCTAGATATTTCAGCGAGCTATCACGAACCTCATTTTGACATCGGGAAGGCTCCAAAATTTGTGTTAAAGACAGGGACTTTCTACCGATGTAATTTTTTATATTTTTTGTAAAATTCGAACCTTCGGGGGTGATTTTTCCATATGCGTTTAAACACAGTATGGTTAGTTATGAAAATTCAATATATTTCCCTTTTTTAGCATTTTTGAGATATTTTATTAGATATTTTAGCCTTTATTTTCAGGGCCTCAAGGACAAAATCGGATATTTTGGATAGGCCATTGAGATCATAAGTTGAACTCGAGGTTTTCCTCACTTTGGCCTATATATTCCAAAGGATTTCATTGTAAAAGGCTGAAATCGATGAATAGAATCAATATACATCACATAATCTTTGGAATAAATACTTGTCTCATGTTTTTTGGATAGTTTCTTGGATGTTCTTGGATGATGAAAGAGGATTGTTGCTTCTGATTCCATGACTTTGTAGAATGGTATAGTTGTCTCTCTCTCTCGTTTTGTTTCTTATGTTTATTCATACCATATTCTTGCTTGCTATAAGACAAGAGGAGAATAGATTTGAGACATGCCCTTGGAGGCACCTCAAATTTCCGTTTCTTTGTAGCTTCCATGTTTTCTTCATTCATAGTCACATTAAAGAATTTCGATTGCTCTTTAATAACTAAGGAATATTGCTTTCGTTTCATTTATGGTTTTACAAGTTTAAGCATGATCATGGTATGCCCCGATTACTCATGTCTAATCATAGCTCCACCCTCTCGAAACCGCTTTCTTGATTGATTAGATTGTCATTTGTTGAACTAAGGAGGTCTTGTACCTATATTTACCTTTGCCTAAAACTATGCAATCTTTTGCTTCAAAGTGCCCAATAGCTTGAACAATATGTTTAGGTGTTCCTTCATAGTGATTTTAGTTGTTTGTTCATCTTAAGTGACACCAAAGTCTCGATAGCCATTTCCTAAAGGAGATTACATATCTTCAATAATTACTGAATGTTTATTTATGCATTAATCAACTTATAGTTACATTTCTCATGATTAATGGTTTTCCCTACCATGTTTATGTCACCTATTAAACTATTTATGCTTGAAATCCTTTTTTATTCACAAATTTGATGTCCATATCACTCCATTTTGCCCAAAGATCCATTTTACCTCGAATCAAATCGGCCCAACAACCTTGTATCACCACCTCGAAAAATTTTCACCCAATTTACAGCCACTTGATCTCGATATCTACCTATATTATGTCTTTGATCAGTTCATCCCTCACAACCTAAAACCAAAACCAAAACCTACTTCATAACTACACTAAATCAATAATACACAACATAGATATCCCTACACAAATAGAGAGAGCCCTCTCTCGAGTCCAGGAAGGCTAAAGTCCTTGGGCTCCAAAGATTGGTTTGATGTTACACTATCATTTGGCTTGCCAATCACCCAAATCATCCCGGACACTAACAGATAAATCCTTTTTGAACAGTGTCCCATACTGTGAACTCATGCCAAGAGACAGACCTACTCTTCCTTTCCAAAGTGCATAATTATTTTCATCGAATAGAGGTACACCATTCTGTATGTCTATGACCTTCCAGTTCATAAATGCTACAAAGGAACCAAGCTCGATACCACCTCGAAATACCGAGAGCATGAATCAAACAGATTCCTTCTCATTATTAGAGCATTAGTTAATCTTGCAATTATTATCGTTGTTTGTACAATGATAGCAAACGAAACAAGAGGAACACAAATGCACACAAGCTTTTTCAAGGTGGAAACCCACCGGACAAAAACCACCTAATGCTTTTCTAATACTCTTTAATATTCAACTCCAATTGAAAATAAAGCTCCAACTTCCTAGAATCTAGAAAAGCATTCTTCGTCAGCTCCCACCGTGATGGACTGCTCCACTTTGCAGATTTTCTCTAGTAGTCAACCGAACGGATGCAACACCCAATGAGCTACAACTCACCCTAGCACCACTCCTACCACCCTACAAGAATAAAAGAAGAATGACTCGTACTGTGTGGAAAATGGTCCACTTTACAATGATATAGAAATGATGCAGTAAGAAGAAGGTATACTAGACCATAACCCCAAACTTTGACACAACCACCTAATGATGATCCTAGACCACCCGACACCGCTCTTTCAACCCTTGGCGAAATGGATACTAGTACAATTTGTACAATAATGTATTTACAATGACCAAGTACAATGATAACTGTACAATGATTACGTGTAGTGTCGCCCACTTGAAGACTTCATAGGATGAACTTTCTTTGCCGCCGTTAGTGAACCTTGGTTTGCTGCTCTTGTCATGCTACCTTCGCTGCACCTCTGCTTTTTTCTTTGCTCGCGTAGAAAACGGTCCTTTGCACCCTCGACAACACATGATCTCAGCTCTTTTTCTTGCCTTCTAGGATGCTCGACATCCAAACTCGGTGTATCTCCTCTCGTTATTTCAGATCCTCGATATCTGATTTTTGGCATTAGTAGTCATTCCTCCGAGTCTGTCTTTCCAATGCCACAGGCACGACCCAATTCCTGGATTCTTTCTAAGAGAGAGTTGCAGCACCACATCTCTCACAATGCCCTAATTATGGACTCGGTTTTTCAAGAGGAGCGTAACTCGTACGGCATGCCACGTGTCACCGTTTCTTCACTTTGGCTCTAAAATTGATATAGAGAAAAACAAAAGACTGTGCACTATCCACCACTTTTTATGGAATTCAATCCATATTCTAGAGAGATTTCATTGAAAAAAGGACATTGGTGAGGCGAAAAATGTCACTCGAAGCTCATTAAGAGGGTCAAAAGAGCCTGCCACTAAAACTAAACGTCAACAAAGGTGGCGCGCTGAAAGTATAGGTGTTGTGGTGAAATCATGTCCGTCACCAATACTATTTATAATGACGATTAGGAACGGCCACTGTTTCATATGACAGGCCCAGAGGACACATTTTTATTATTAGTAAACCAATGTCACCAAAGCATGCTGTCAAAAGTATGTGTTCTATGAGATATTCAACGTCCGTCACTTAATATTTGATTATAATGACGGATGATGACCGTCACCATTTCATATGAACAACAACGATTTTTTGTGATGGACCCTTCATGACCGTCACTATTGGTGCATATATATGGCGACGTTCATTGACCGTCACCATTTCATATTTGGTGAGGGTCAAAAAATGTCATGATAAGCTCATTGGTGACATCAAGGTCCGTCACAAATAATGACTATAATGACAAACATTGACCCTCACCATTTCATATCAACAACAACGATTTATGGTGATGGACCTTTCATGGTCGTCACTATTAATGCGTATATATGGTGGCGTTCGTTAACCGTCACCATTTCATATTTTGGTGAGGGTCGAAAAATGTCACCATAAGCTCATTGGTGATGGTCAAAAGAGAATTCGTCACCAAAAACTGATCGTTGTCATTCCCTATTAATATCAGGGCACGATGGAATCGAACCACCAACCTCCTGCTTGTGAAGCAGGTGCTCTTCCATTGAGCTAGCACCCTTTAAAGAATTAATCTTTAAACTAGCAATTGTTGGTTGCCTAGTAAGACTCAATTTCAGCATCTAGAGCAGATCATGCAATCATACCTGTGGTCAAATTATGGTGGAAAGTACAATATTCCAAAAGGATGGGGGGGGCTCATCCCTCGCCCAACATGTTGAAAAATAACATTGCGACATGGAGGCTATTTTGCAGGGATGCGGGGTGGATCTTTGGTCAGTCGTTATAGTAGTGTCAACCACAAAGGCTTTAACCTTTGTTGCTTTAGCAGAATCTATTAACTCCAACTCTCAATGCAAGACGGGGTATCGATTGATCTAGAAGACAAGTGAGCACACAAATTACACCATTTCTAATCTATTTGGAAAGATAATCAGGACCACTATTTAGTTCTCCTTCAATGCCGGGCTCACTAGTGTGCAACCTTGTTTGGAAATTGTAGCTATCTGGTCAACTCTTCCTTCATTGGGATTTGGTAGTGATTGAGCGTCTCTGCTATGCTTTCCCTAGGAAGATTAACTGTAAGTTTTTTTTTAAGGAAAAAATTAGTAATATGTCTACTTTTTGTTCCATGTCGTGTAATGAGGTACACACCTAGCTATTAACTGAGGGTGAATTATTGATAAGAGATGCTCAATATTTATATTCGGTAACCTATATAGACTTTATTTCTGCTTTGCTAGTCTTACAGAAGGGGATACTGATATAAGATCCATTGTATATACACATCCACCTTTTGATTTACTGTTTGTAAATACTTTTTCGTAAATATAAGAGATGTTTCGACAACAAAAATAATGGATGACCTACACTAAAAGCTGCTAATTTTCTTGCATTCTTCAATTGTGTTGGAGCAGAAAAGAATGACAGCCACTCGATAAATATGCATGCCATCAAGAATAGAGAATTATATAACTACGCTGAGAATTGACCTAACCATGTTGAGATGTCATACAGTCCAAAACTAAAGCAATTGATGTCCTATGAACATGAGCTTCAGTTGAGGCATACAAAACAATGAACTAATTATGGGACATGTTGGCATATTCAATATATTGCATTAGAGACAAGTGTCTTCAAAAGTATTGGGGATTGATTAACAAAGTGAGAAAACCTATCAGATACTCTGGAAAGAAGGGTAACTTTATCAGGTTAACCAATTCTGGGACATGTTGGCATATTCAATATATTGCATTAGAGAAGAGTGCCTTCAAAAGGCTTGGGGATTGGTTCATGGAATGAGAAAACCTGTCAGATACTCCATAAAGATGGAGAACTTGGTCAGGGTCACTAAGTTCACCTACTTTAAACCAACAGTGCATAAATGAATTCCAGTAAAAAACGCTAGTGGACTTTGGACCCAAGTGACCACTCCAGCCTAAGAAAACTAAGGAGCTATATTAAGGTTAATAAAATAATTTTTTTGGTAAAATACATGCATTTTGGAGTTCTGGGATTTTGTAACTACTACTTCACTTTAGTATCATAAAAAATCACATAATCATGTTGTGAATTTTTGTGTCTAACGCAGATGGTGCAGAATACCAAAATGCATGTAGTAAAGGCTCATAATACCTCGTTTCCCTTCTTAAAATATCTTTGTTCATTGTTTTTTAATATCACCCTCATGATGGTTGGAAACTTTGCACCACCATTGTTGATTCTTGTCCATTTCTTGTGTCTTAATAGAATCTGGTAGAAATAGGTGGTCTATTCCATTACTATGGCAGCCACTAGAAGTTCATAGCTTTGAGGTATCTTGTGCTACATTCCTAGTTTTGAGTACTGCAGCAAACTGTGGAAGATGTTTGATTTGCTGAGTTGATGTATTGAAGGAAACTTTTGTGAAACTTAAATTGTTGTTGCCAAAATAGGCACCACAGCTAAAGGCATACAAAGTAATTAACTGCTAGCACAAGTTGGGCATGTTCATTATATTGCAATAGATAAGAATACCTTCTAAAGGCTTTGTAGAAATGATTGGCATAGTTACACACCTATCTAGATAATATATCAGGTGATTAGGCTCAATAATTCAATGGCTTGTAGAAACAACGCATGTAGTTATGAAAATGAATTATCAAAAACTAGGGATTGTGGATCTCAAGTACGCATTAGCTGTAGTAGCTTACGCCAGGAACTAAAACTCCAGCCAAATGAGACCACTATTCAAGGAAATAACAACAAAATGTTATAGCATTAATGCATTTTGCTAAATCACCAAACTGCCAGTAATAAATAATTGAAATTTTGGAGTTCTAGGATTCTGGAGTCTATGGTTACTACAGCTTCTTGGTTACTATGGTAGATGGAAAAGAAACCAAATATTCATGTGTTCATTAAGGCTCATATGAGCTGGTAAGTGGGCCTTTGTTTATGTGAATTCAAGTATCATTATTGTGAAGGACTGCAAATTTTCCAAAAAATTGAACTGGTGCTACTTATTGCCTATTTCCAGTGCAGCTTAGATAAAAAAACTGATGTTAAGAGGTGGTTCACTCCATTAGTATGCTGACTAATAGTTAGCAGTTTTAAATACTGTAGATTATTTTGGACAATGTACGATCTACTAAATAAATATGTTTGTTGCAATTTTTTCTTAATCACAAATTGTTGTACATCCAAGATAGTTGCCACCTGACCAGGATGACTAAGACCATTGTAATTCTTACTCACTGAGCTAGTAGTCGCAAATTGTCTCCTTACCTTAGTAGAGATGTGAAAATTGGTGGTTGTACTTCAGTTACTAGAGTGACTGCAAGACTATGCACCTAAGTCTTAATTGATTGTTGACATCAAGATGATTGAGCTCATGTTCTCTTGATCCATCCACACATACTGATTAGTTTATTTGAGAGATACTGATAAGTTTCTTTGAGCCATGGTGTGGGTTTTGTTGTATTCATTTTACTTGACTCTAGGATCTCATATGTCATACATACCCCTTGTGGGCTGTAATTGTAATTATCTCCAGAAAACTACGGTCCATGATCAAGTATCTTACCCGCTATCAGATTAACGAAGGAATCCTCGTTGGTTTCAATTTATGGAAACTAGACAGTTTGACAAAACCTTTTAAAGGAATTATTGGTTTCCACATTAACATTTCACTTTTACACTACTGACAAACCAAGTTTGGGACATAGATTTAGAAAATTAAAACCTGCTACCTCAATTTAAAGGAATTCAGGATGTATGGTGTGTGTTCTCTGGTGCATAGTTCTATAGAAGTAGTCATCTAGGAATTTTAGTGTTCAGAATATTTCACTTAAATTCCCAGAATAGATTTATAATCAACCATAGCCCTTTGAAAACATCCTAAAAACTAAAAGTTGATAATGTAATCTTTGATAAATTTAGGTTCTTTGAGAAATCAAGAAGCCAAAATATTGAAAGGTTCTTCATAGTTGCATCAGTTAATGGCTCTTCGAAGTGGGTTGTATAATAATATTTCTGTGTATGCCAATGTAGAGGAAAGGGAAAATCTCTCTTATATGCGATATTAATAGCAAAACATGTGAGTATTCATCTATGAAATTGGTGTCCTGGTACAAAAAAAATAATGGGTGTTGTAAGCAAGAATAAATGTGGGTTTTCATCCCCATCAACCCACAACAAAAATCAATTGGTGGGAGCTTGGGTATTGAATTTAAGTGTCTGATGAAATGTCAATACATGGTTTTCTGACCTTGAACACTATTGTTTCATGTTGCATGCTTAATGGGGATGGTGAAGCAACTTTGGAATTTTTTTGCTAAGGAAAATATCAAGGAAGAGAAATTTCAATAGAAATCTAGTGAAATGGAGATCAGATAAATTTGTGGCATATAGGGAATGATGCACAAGACAAATACCAATCAGAGAGATTCTGAAAACAATGCTATGAGATGGTGACATGTGGATGTCGAGAGACTCTAAAGACTCTAGCATGCTTCACAAGTATAGGGATATGAGGCAAAAAATATGAATTTATTTCTTTAACTCTCTTCTAAAACCCTGACCCTTGGTAATGGTTTAATATCATCAATTTTTTTCATATAGCTATGCCATCATTTCATTTTGCACAGACAGTTGTGTGGCTAGAATGACGGCTTGCATTGTACATTTTTTTGATGCAAGAGTGCTACTGCCTATCAATTGTTGGGAATGACTGTCTCCAGGGTGTAGTCAATTAGCTAATGATTCCATTGATAACAGGTTTGATTCAGACATCAATAGTGAACTAAATCCACTATTAAAAGAAGACACAATTTTTCACGTGGACTATTTATTTTTGTCTCCTTCCATTCAAACAGATACAATTTCGTTTTTATTGTTGAAGACAGATCTAGAAGTTTTTTTGGTCCATATCATAATTATATGGGAAAAAAGATATGGTTGTATCTGTCTGAAGTTCTATTAGGAACTACCCGTAAGGCCAAATTTGGTAATAATCAATTGAGTCTGAGTCAATGCCAGAAAAAACCCTTGCAATGATTCATGTAACAAGGGGCATTTTTGTAACATTAAGTCAGCAATGCTGTAAACTTAATATAGATATCCTTTCACTTCAAAGCAGTGATGCAAAGTTTGGTCAAGAGCTTTAGGGAGGGTGAAGGTTTCTTATTGTTCTAACTTTATGAAGCTTAAGTGTAGGGCAATTAATAATATTAATACAAGTTAATTGTTTCAAACTATTTGATTGTGAGGACAGGTTGTCTATCATTGAATGGATTGGTTGTATTGGCTACATTATGCGATGAGAAAGGTGGTGTATATAAAGCATGGTTAAATATAACAGAACCTTGAAATGTTGTCAACATGTTCAATAGACTAATAATTAGAGGTTGGGGGCTGATTAATGTTAAAATGAAGCTATTCACTAAAGCTCTTTTCATGTGGTTGCAACCTGCATGTGGAATTTGATGTTGGCCATAAAAAATTTACTAGTATGCTTAGAGGAATTCCTTTTCCTAGTTGTATGCTTGGGAAAGTAAAGTATAGGATTGCAAAGTGCCAGAGCTTGGGGTGTTGTTTGAAGTATTCATGCAATTTGATTAGTGAACTACAACAGTTATGCCCTCATTAATTATAACTTGGTGTATTGGACCACCAAACCATCACATGGAATAGAGTAGAGGATGAATGGAGCCAAGCTGTCTTTAAAAGCACCTTGATCTATAAGTTTTCCCTCGGGGAAGGCACCATCATAGTATTCTCCAATCATAATATGGATGTAGGTTTTTGACAAAAACTGATGTCAAAACTGTGATTTGTCTAAACTGTCGAAGTATGGATGGTCTAGTGCTTCTTTTGCCGAGATCCTCTTTGCAAGATCATACTGCAACATTTTCTGCACATGTGCAATATTTTCAAGGATGAATATTCTGTTGACTTTCAAGAGCTACTTCATCCAAAATCTCTTGAGAGTGAATGCATAAGCGGTTAAAGGCATTAATATCTATAACAAGAGATTCAAAAGGGAAATGTAAATGTTATCTTTAGATGATAAAACCATTTTTTACCAAAAATGAAATTAAATGAATGTAAGATCAAAGTAACTTGAAACTCACGGAAAGAAGATCCACACCATTTGGATCCAAATTGAAAACGACTTTGGAAAGATCTTGAGGCCTCCATTGAGGAAAATCATGCCAGTCGCTAAGCTGAGTCACACCTGGCCATAGTTGTTCATTAGGAGTTCCCAGCAACCTGCTTGCATTTGCATGTACAGACCAGAGGAAAATTGTTATTTTGCGTAGAAATGTTTTTCTATTCCATGACTCCCAATATGAAGAAATTGCTAATTGGCCAAATCTATTTCCTGGATAATCCTTCAAGCATAAATCATCATATGAATATTTGGGAGCTCTACTTAGATGTGAGCAGAATTTCCCCTGCCACTCTTTGGGCTCTTACCTGAATATGTTTATAAGCTGCTATATTTGAGAATCTCCAGCAAAAAGTGCTTGCAGATTACATAGTTCAGCTGGAACAAATAACAACCTCTAATAATTCCCATGCTATCAAACACTGTAACTAATTTTTGATATAAAAATTTTTCATATTGAATAATATCATACCAAAGATGTAACCAAGAGACCATACGTCTAATGCCATAGAATAGCGCTTGGCACCCAACAACACTTCAGGAGCTCTGTACCAAAGAGTAACAACTTGAAAATGAAAGGTTTAGAGAGTTCAAACACCTACTTCTCTTATGCTTAATGTAACTGCTAAAAACTAAGAAATATGTTCTATTTTATGTTGGACTATGCATAGAGAAGCATAGATTGCATATGTCAAGGGCACGCATTATGCATAAATTGGGCATGACCCCACAGAGTTGTGAATATGTGCATGCTTTCCAATAGAACTTTTTACGACTGTAATCTCTATCATGAAAAATATGCATACAATAGCATAAAGGCAAGCACACCTCAAAAGTATAGCTCTTAATAGGTACTGTGCAAGCTCTTCCAAGTCCAAGATCTGCAATTTTCAGCAACCCCATTTTTTGATCTACCAAAATATTCTGTGGCTTCAGATCCCTGTCAGACACATATACGTGTAGAATAAGAAATCATGCATTTTCTAAGTCGAACAACTAGAGGATGAAACTGGAATTGATCTAAAGAGAAAGAACCTGTGAAGCACCCTGTGGCTGTGACAATAGGCAATACCCTTACATAATTGGAACATATAGCTCTGCACTCACTCAACATAAAACATGAGAGAAAAACCATGTCACTCCAATTCTGTCCCTCATCACTTGTGTGTTATCAGAACTGAATAGGCTTGTCCATAGAATTGAAATCAAACCTGAATACACCTTGGAGACATCTTGGTATTTCATTGGCGGTGTGCATCAATGTGTTTTTTGAGATCACAATCTGCATATTCAAATACCATAAACAGTACGTGCTTTCCTTTGCCATTAAATGAAGCCTTTACATCCAACAACCTGCACGCTGAATGGTTTATTTAGGCCTTTGGCTCCAATATAAGTAGAAATTTATTTTTCTTTAATTATTAACAATCACGATATGAACTAATACTCCAATATCATAAACATCTATAGTGGTCACTACAAGATTATGCATGCATCAAGGAACAATAAAAAAGGGCAGTCTATAACAACAATCATACTAAAGCCTCTAGGACCAACCCCCTCCATATGTTTGCGGAAATTTAAGCAAGCATCAAGTTCCAACAAAAGAACACATTGTAAAAACATGTACTCCAGCGAAGCAATTTGCAGACGACATCTTCCAGGCCCTCCTAAAGTGCCATATCAACCTAATGCTCCTAGGAAATAAAATCGCTAATGTAAGTATGAGCCTACCAAGTACCAATGACAATCAATTAGATTCCATAAGATTCACATAAGAGCATCTGTCAGATTACAAAGTACATATAGTAATTCCATATCCCCCCTAGTGTTGTGCTTCTCTAATGTTTCTCACATCTTGCATCTTTTCTTTGAGGGTATTCAAGGACTGCAATTATTCAAGGGCTGCAAGTTTTATATACATATACTCATCAAAACTAGCTATTGGAATCAGAGCTGCAGCACTGGTCTAATATGTCCGACTGATGGCATATTTTTCGCCATTAGCATTAGTCTGATGACCACTCTTACAATTGCAACTCACATAAGGTCATCCATCAAACACTAACTATCAGGAATTCAAATTGTGGCAAATGAAGTCTGATTCTGCCAATTTATAGTATCCATTTTTTTGGTTTTAGCCCTAATGTAGTATCAAACACTAGAATAACTAAATGATGAGCTCCGCATTGCATGAGATCACCATTAAAGCCTCGCTTTTATGAAAACACAATGGTGCATGATACCCAAATTTTTAAGCTTCTATCCGACCAGCCATCTTTGAAGGATGACAATAGACTAGGTAAATATGTCATTATAACCCAAAATAATGTGCAGAGTGTTAGTTTCACCTTGTTACTCCAAGTCCTTCTCTTCAGTAGCAGTGTGATCAGCAGATCCCCACCAGCTTAGATCCTTGTGCAGAATTGTTTTGTTCTTGATGAGGAAGGTGTATTAATTAGGACACATTAGTCGTTAATAGGCACAGGCAAGGCCCATGCATATTCTAGATTACAAAGGCACAGATCCCAATGCAAGGAGGTGCATGCACGATATATATTTGGAGGGTGAAGATCTCAATGTGGGTAAGATGCATTACATGATTTTGTATATTCTGAGAGGACAGAGTTCCCAGGGTAAGTAGGATGCATGGTGAAAGATTAGTTCTTTCTTCTCAAGATGAAGATTTAGGATGAGGAGTTAATGCATATAGCACAAAATGGTTATCTACACCCTGGGAAGCCTTTGTGCAAGGTGTCTGTGCTCATGAAAACTACTCGAAAAGTTTTATGATGGTTTCATCCAAAAAGGGATAGTTGCAACCAAAGTGGAGGAGTTCCAAACTCAAAGCCTAGCTCTCATCCATAAGGTGGGAAGAGGTGGTAAGAAAGCAGAATATGGGAGGGATCAAAAGGGTGAGAAGGAAGAATCATGTTCTTCAAATCAATAGAAGAAAGACTTGAGTCATGTGAAATGCTTCAAGTGCTACAAGATGGGCCACTATAAATATCAATGTTTTGAGAAGAAGAGAGCCAATCAACAACAAAATCAATTTGTTAGGAGTGTAGAAGCTTCAGCCAAAGGGGATGAGTTATCATCCAAGCTTAAGACCACTTTCCCCATGATTTTGTTTCTTTCTACTAACACCATTTATGGGATAGGGTGGTATGTTGACAATGGAGCCTCCAAACACATCACCTTCAACAAGAAGGCTTTCTTCAAACTTGAAGAATCAGAGGATGGGAAAAAGTGGCATTAGCAATGATACCATTTATCCAATTATCAGAATGGGATGTCCCCTTTCGCGTGGCTTCAAGTCTTGTTCTAGAGTTACACGATGTTTAGTATGATCATGGTTTGACTAAAAATATTCTTTCAATTTCATCAATGATAGATCTGAAGGGTGTGGTTGAGATTAATGATCAAGAAATCATCTTTAGAGATGGCAACCATGAACATGGTCGATTTTTTGCCAAAGGAGTGCAAGAAGGTCGCCTTTACAAGCTTCATGTCGATCCAATAAAACATGATGCTTTAGTGCATGACAATGACAAGTTGTGCAAGCTATGGCACAAGCAATTTGGTCACCTACTCTATGTTGCACTTCCTATCTTCAAGGATATGGTGCAAGGATTGCCAAAATTCAAGATTGAAAAAAACTAGAGTGTGCAAGGGTATTGTACTTAGCAAGCATGTGAAGAACACTTTCCCAGGCAATTAGCATAAATGAAGAGAGGTTCTTGATCTAATCCATTTAGATGCATGTGGAACTGTTACCCCTCATTTCAACAAGGGTACATACAGACATTTCTTCACTTTGCATAACGCCACCATAAGCCCAAGGATACAAGTCAAAGCCTCATAGGTCATGTGAGTTTTTGTATTAGGGTGTTCTAGGCCTATCATGGTAGACCATGGCCGGTCCCCTTGGTTCCCACTTTTAGCTCCTTTCGTCCTTGATAGGATTGGAAGACTTGGAGTGGATCACATTGGAACTCATGGTTTATAGGAGCATCTAGTTATGTAGGTGTGATTGCAATTGTCGGGGCCAGTCCAACCCATGTCGTGCGTACATATCTCTTACCACATGGTCATGTATCATAGAGTCAACATGCATCCTTGGCCTTGTTGCAGTGTTTACCAGACATTTCTCAACATGGAAATCTCACAATTCTCAGCAAATCATGTTTCCCAATGCATTTCGTCCCCGAAGTAAAAAAGTCAACTTGGTCTCAAATTGCTCAGAATAAAATATAGATGACATGCCACATGGAAATTTTTGCAAAAGATGAAGGCATCACTCAAAAAATATCAATCAAAGGTGATCCAATGACGGATGGGGGTTCCAAGTGGAAAAAAAAGGTCAAATTTTGGCATGAAGAGACAATATTTAGATAAAAGTTCTCTACAAAATTGGTCGAACAAACCCCAAGAAATGTTGTCAACAATGAATCGGTCATCGAACTAGTCAAACCCTGAACCAAGAGTCAGTCCGAAATCAAAAAAAATCAAACCAAAAAACTGGTTAACCTAAAAATACATAAAACATTCAAATTTAAAGAAAAACATATATATTCATGTGCATCCATATGAATCCAAACCATTTATACACAAATATGCAAAAGTTCTCATTTATATAGCAAGAGAGCATATAACCAAAATAGCACTTAGTGCAATAGATCTTTGAACCAAAATTACATCAAAAAAGAGGCTCTAGATGGCCTCTAGTATCAAAAAGAAAAAAGCATGCTACAACAAATATCTATATATCATGAAAATCATAGCCTATATAGGGATCCTCATCATCGATGTTAAGCATTAAAATAAGATAGAAAAAGTTTAACATGTCAAATGAAAACCAAAATTTTGTTTGAGTTATGGGTATATTTTTACTAGGGTCATGATAGATGATTTCAACAATCAATGCCACTAACATCAAGGTACACAGAGGGCTTGGTTCTCTTCATTAAATGCTTGCTCCATACCCTCATATGCAACAAAATCAAATGGAAACACTGCAATCCCCCCAAATCCTAAAATCCTAAAAATAGTTAAGTCTATTGGATTTTGAGTGGAATCTAAAATTCTACTTTCTCCATATGAAATCCAATGAGGTTGGAATCACTTAAACGTCATAAAACAATTAAAAGTAATGTTAAAATTTACATAGAAGGTTCTCTTTTACTTTAAGAATTTAACATTACCATTAATTATATAGCATTAGAGGGCCCTATTGTTGCACAAACTAGCAGGCCTTGTGAATAGGCAAAAGCTAGAGGGCACAACAACACCTGGGACATAGGCCCACTATCACCACAGACTAAGTCCCCTACTCTTCTCGGATTTTCACCGACAAGAGGAATCCCAGTAGAACTCACTTGTGATATATGTATCAATGATAGGTTTAAAGTGAGGCAAGGTAGCTCATTCAATGGAAAGGTTCAACAAAAGTTCAATCTTTGGGAGAAGCTATTTAGACTTTCCACAAAAAAACCCTTCGAAAATAAACTACACGAGACCTAGGGTTGAAATTTAACATGATATATATGTGCATCCAAGGTCAAGGTAGGAGAGAGAAAAGGCAATTAATGATTTACTTCACCAATAACTAAAGAGATTGCCTTCAATGAATCCCTAAGTTGAAGGATTAGCCTCTAGGTGTCCCTCTTGATGTGATAACTAGGGCATCAAAATTTATGGAGAATTCACTACGGGAATTCCACCAAAACTTGAGCACCTTTAGAGGAGACACAAAGGAATATTTCTATCCAAGACAAACTCAAAAATTCCTCCTCTATTGGAATTCGCACCAAGCCCTAGATGAGCCTCCTTACCCTTAAAGGGATGAAGAAAGAAATGGAATTTTGTGGAGAAAAATTAAGAGTGATCACCAAGGGGCAAGACTAGTGCCTAGACCATTGGGAGGTTGAAGTCATGGGAACTTTGATTTGACCAAATCATCCTTCGAGGAGGCCTAAAGAGGAAGCCCTAACTACCCCTTCAAGCATTTACCCTCTTCAATTCAAATTAATGAAGTTTCATGGATTAAATATATTTAGTATCCACTAGGAACATTCTTTTCACATCATCAATGAATAACACATGCAAAATTTCTCAAGATTACAATTCTAGAACAATATTCAATAATTAGGACAAAATTTCAGCAAGAGACAATATTCCATGCATTAGACATTAGTGAAAATCATAAATACATCATTAAAGAGCACTTACAAGACAATGTGAAATATATCCATCCATTAACAAGACATTCGAGGCTCCATGAGAGATAGAGAAAATGATCCAAACATCAAAATTCATCGATAAACATCCAAATCATCTCCAAATTGCGGGTCTGAAATCTCTAATGAGGTATGCGAAAATCCCAAGTATGATGGTATGAGATGAGAATAGGTCTCGACTCTCAACTATTTATACAAATGTTATGAGTTCAAATTACATATGACAAAGCCCCTCTAACATGCTTAATGTGCTAAGTAACCCGCCCATGGTTACAATCCAAACATGATAGCTTTAAAAATTATTTTATTTCTCTCCAAAGCCCACACAAGGTTGATGTCATGCATGCGTGGAGGCCTAGAGAGGCAGCGTGAAGGCCTCTTATGCTAAAAAAGTGGCAACCTCAAAAATCATGATGAAGAGGGTCATATGCTACAAAACATCTCTGGGACCCCTATTTTGGGTTTGGGGCTCCAAAATGGGTCTCATGGATCTCCAACTGGCTCAAAATCAAATCAATTCGATGCTCCATCAATGAGGGCTAGAAGATGACACATGCCCTCCCATGTCTCCCTAGGAAAGACATAACCTTCTCTGGGCCAAGTGTCAAGTACAATGTGTAGCCATTTGGGGCAACATAGTTCAAGTGCATCATCCTCTCAAATAATTGAGGCACGAACAAGAAAATGGTGGTGTTGAAGAAGCCCATGGTGTGGCAATCAATGTTTTACATGAATGGAGGCCCATGGCTCTTAACGCTCAGCCTACAAATGCCATTGTGATCCTCTGGAGGGCTTGGATCCAATATAGGGAGGCCAAATCCAAGATGAAAACCCACTTGCAATCCTATATAAGATCCAATGTGTCTCCTCACCTTCAAATGCAATGATTCATTAGTGTAATTGAGTAAATAAGCTTGTTAATCAAGGGCAAAAATGAGAACTTCATAGTGGGCTTCCCTTCCAAATTTGGGGTTTTGAACATGTAATAGCGTTACCATGTCAGTCTAAGTTTTGAACATGTAATAGCATTACCATGTCTGTCTAAGAAGAAGCGATAGGGATTCTACGGCAAAAGAAACTACAACACATTTGAAGCTTTCAATATTGAAGAACTGCTTGGAGAAAAAGTGCATGGCACTTTGGAACAGTTCTACCGCTATCAGCAGAGGTGCCTCAATAAATAGTAAAGATCGAAATCTTGAATTTATACGACATTCATTAAGATTCATTTTCGAAGAGTAGCAAACAGAAATCATTGCAATTTCATATACCCTAAAAAATCGAATTACATTTTCATTCAGGAGGATTTAGAGAAAGTGTGTACATACCTGGTCAAACGTTAAGGTAACAAGAGCGATGTCTGAGGAGAGGCCAAAAGTAAAAGCAATTGAGGAACCAGATCCATGGAAGAATAAAAAATCCCCCATAGAAGTAATTGCGAGCCCCCTTCAAAAAATCGTCAAGATGGGTGATTCTGAGAGCGTCATCAACAGTGGGCCACCATATCATGACCATGTAATATGCTTGCCAAGTGATTCATCATACATTCTTTTTCTTGTCATTTGATGTCAGGGTCGAGTTGGGTTAAGCTTGTGCAGAAAAAGAGCTTGAAGCTCGTTCAATGAACTTGCACAACTGATAGATCAAAAACCCGACCTGAAAGCACGGTGATAAAATTGAAACAGAGTAGTTTACACAGTTTTATCAATTAAATAATTGATTTCGTACTGGCGGGAATCATAGGGCGGGACATCGTAATTAAAATGAATGAATATGCTATGAAATTATGCAATTAAAATTTGACCAAGGGAAATAAGGGTATAATAAAATAGGATGTGCAGTAATTACTTAAATCACTATTATATATTTTTAAATTATTAAGGTGACATATTTTTATGAGTAAAATTATAAAATACTATGAAATAATTTAGCATAGGAATTATGGCTAAAACATTTAAGAGTTAGAATAGAGTTTTTAAGTGACCACAATAAAAATAATACATATTAGAGATATATACATGGATCATATATATCAAGTTAAAGTGATTGCTAAAGCAACATCTTCCTACACCTAGTGTCTTAGATGGCCAAGGTAAGGTGCCATCAAACCAATTATACAGTCATTCGTATATCTTAATTTGAAAATTATTAATGTCACGAGAATCACAAGGGTTGATATGTCAATCAAAATTTAAAATTATCCTCTAAAAAATCATATAGAAAGTGGGGTAACAGGTCCTATGACATCCAACCTGTGATTTGCAATGGGAAATCCTCAACAGTCTCTTTGGAGAAATAATGTCTCATTAAGGGGTTCAATAAGAGGTATGAGGCCCCACCAATTTGATAGTTGAAGAAGTTTGAATATTGGCTTGTCAATTTTGGCCCTAAGTAGGCAAGGCAACATGGAAGGAGGTGACCCCTTTGGAAAAGTTCAAAAGGGGAAGGCCACATAAGGTCTTATATAAAGATCTAAATCCAAGGACCTTCCTCATAAAAATAGTTAGACATGTATTGAAAGAAAGTAGATAACGACCATCTAAATCTTGATAAAAGAAAATAGAACATCCCTTGAATCCATAATAAATGGAGCATCTACATATGAGGTGATCCTCTAACTCAATGTTGTGTATATGGCAAAGCTAGAATATGTTATTGAGAAGAGGAATATCTTGATGGCATTAGTTTCAACTAGACACTAATGTAAACCCACTTTGAAACCACCAAGGGGGATCTGAAGGGCAACATCTAGTGCTCTAGTGTGTATGAGGGTTTAAAAATAAGGTCCCCTCTTATTTGCATGAAGTGTTCCTAGTACAAATCCATCTTAGTGTCAAGGCCATGAAAAGATGAAGTTCAAGTACTAAATTTATTGTTTATAAATAACCTCTTTAACAACTTGACACAAACATATAATGATGTCATTTACATTGGAGGTGTATGTCACTTGAATCGTGTTACAACTTTAATCGCTCCCCCACAAAAAGGTGTCATGCTCCCTTGTGATGATGCATCAACCCTAATGGAGAACAATCTCGTGATGTAAAAGAAATTTAAACATGATGTAACTTTAATAGTGCCCTACATTCACCCCTTGGCTCACCACTCATGGCAAACGTGAGGCTATTTCAAGCATTGATGTGGATAATATCATTTTATTTTCTCTTGTGTATAGTATTCTACATTGACGCAATTGTGTTTTTTTAGCAAACAAAATATTTGTATCAAGGGTTAGCTCCTTGTGCATTAGGGTTGAAGAGGTTGTGTCATTGTGAGTGATCTATTCATTGCCAACTCCTTATGTGGGAGAGCACTACAAGCTCCATGTCAACATGAAGTGTAGATATTGTGAGCAATTCTTATTGAGGTTTTGAAAATTATCCAGTTGTTCCACATTTGGTATACATGTTAATAAGGGCATTACCTACAAACACACACCCTCAAGACCAACACCTAGTTCTCTAAAAATCAAATGGTACCAATATTCTTAGTTAGAGGTGAAGGATTCTCCTAAGAGGTTATTTTTTTGGTTTGATGTGTTGTTTTTTACCTTGGATACTAAGTGGTGAAGGGCTTCAAGGGTTAAGAGTTAAGGGCCAAGGGATTGGGGGGAAAGGGATTTAGGGGTTAAGGGCTTAATAATTAAGGGATTTAGGTGTTAGGGGTTAAGGGGTTGGGTTTTAAGGTGTTTAGGGGTTATGGATTAAGGTTTAAGGGTCATGAGTTAAGAGAATAAGGGGTTAGTGCTTAGGGGGTTCATAGATTCTATGTTAGGAGTTAATGGCTTAAGGTTTAATGCATCAAGGGGTTGATGGCTTATGAGTTATGAGTGTAGGGTTAAGATATTATGGCTTCGTGGTTAAGGGATAGGGAATTTAGTGGTTATGGGTTAATGGCTTATTCGTTGTTATAATGGGGCCCCTAATCCCCTTATCACCACTATCGGGGGTTCCTCTTTCAATTCCTCTTGTTACCTTCCCTCCAGGCCCCCTAGCCCCTATGAAATTAGGTCTTAATCCCCCTTCTCATTCTCTAATGTGTGGATTATAGATTTTATTAAATCATGCTTGGACATCCCACTTCTACCAATCCATGCTACATGTGTGTCCCCTAGTCTTGTTCAATACACCACAAAATACTCCTCCCACCTTTTCGGTCATATCATTCAACTTATCTTAACATTGTGGGTGAAATTGGTGTTTATGTTGTAAAGTGAACAAAGAAAAAATTTACTTGTTTTTTCTTTTGAGAAGATGTAGAAATTGATTGTCATGATTGGAATGTGCATGCATCAATCTACATTGGGTTGTTTTTCGAGCTTAGACATGAATAATCATTTGGTCATACTCCATACTATCGATGGAATCTAGTATCACAAATGTATCGATAGGAAGTTTGAGAGATTCTTTTGAAAGCTTGTGTGTTGTGGTGTTTAGCTCCTGGAGAATGTGTATGAAAGATAGCTAGTCCAAATAGTTGGGGGGATCTATGATATCCTGTAGGATGGGATGTAGGTAGATGTTTTCTATCATGAATTATTGACCCAATTGATCATGATTTTTTAATCCCCCATGATCTATCGAGATTTGACTCTTTTGATGGATGTAATTTCCAGAAGTGTACAAAGAGAAATGGAATCAACTCAGTTGTTGGAGCCTTAACTTTGGGTATACCTTACTTTCTCGCTATAAGACTGGGAGAGGAAGAGTACCACGCCCACTTTGCAACTAGGTGGGATAACTTGTGCAACACCATCAAAGAAGTCACAAGGGCATCCAAGAGGGAGTGGAGAAATTACCAGAATCCATTATTTTTGTGGTTTAGGATGAATCTTGTCTTCTAAACACTATTTTTTATCAATTCAATTGTGATATTTGTTAGAATTTCTCGTGAAAAAAATGTGTTGTTGTTCCAATCCCACCAGACATGGCTGATTAGAATGCATGGGAAACCTTTATAATAATCTTCCATGATATTGAGTAACTAAGTTTTGAAATTTTCTTCCAAGTTTTAGATAGGACCACGAGCCTATCATGTTCAATTTTGCAAGGGTCGTGGTGATCATGACCTGCACTGTGTTGGGAGAGGAGATAAATAAGTGTGAAGAAATATCATCAAATGACTTGCCTAAAGGATAGATGTTGGGTTGATTCGTAAACTATCATGGATATTTTTCGTGAAAAAAATGTGTTGTTGTTCCAATCCCACTAGATATTGTTGATTAGAATGCATGGGAAACCTTTTTAATAATCTTCCATGATGTTGTGTAACTAATTTTTGAAATTTTCTTCCAAGCTTAGATAGGACCATGAGCCCATCATGTTCAATTTTGCAAGTGTGGTGGTGATGACCTGCATTGTGTTGGGACAAGAGATAAATAAGTGTGAAGAAATATCATCATATGACTTGCATAAAGGATAGATGTTGGGGTGATTCGTAAACTATCATTGATATTTCTTGTGAACAAATCTGTTGCTATTCCAATCCCACCATATATTGTTGATTAGAATGCATGGGAAACCCTTTTAATAATCTTCCATGATGTTGTGTAACTAAGTTTTGAAATTTTCTTCCAAGCTTAGATAGGACCACAGGCCTATCATGTTCAATTTTGTAAGGGTGGTGGTGATGACCTGCACTGTGTCGAGACAAGATATAAATAAGCGTGAAGAAATATCATCATATGACTTGCATAAAGGATATATGTTGGGGTGATTCGTAAACTATCATGGATATTTATCGTGAACAAAATGTGTTGTTGTTCCAATCCCACTAGATATTATTGATTAGAAAGCATGGGAAACCTTAATAATAATAATCTTCCATCATGTTGTGTAACTAAGTTTTGAATTTTTCTTCCAAGCTTAGATAGGACCACGAGCCTATCATGTTAAATTTTGCAAGGGTGGTGGTGATGACCTGCACTGTGTTGGGACAACTAGAGATAAATAAGTGTGAAGAAATATCATCATATGACTTGCATAAAGGATATATGTTGGGGTGATTCGTAAACTATCATGGATATTCCACTAGACAATTCATCATAACATAATAGATAAAACTATATTTAAAAATGAATGAATAAGAGTTTGTGACAGGAAGTGTCAGTGAGTTTCAGGTGTGCTAAGGAGGGAGTGACGTCAAGGCATGCTAGGTAGTGTTAAGGCATGCTAGAGGCCAGGGAAACGTGCCAAGATGTGCCAGGTGCCAGGGTGTGCCAATGCATGCCAAGGCGGAGTGTTTGGGAGTGCCAAGGAAAAACAAGGGAGCACTAGTGTCAAATGCATGGAAATGAATGAATAAGAGTGTGTGACAGGGAGTATCAACGAGTTATAGGTGTGTTAAGGAGGGAGTTTAAAGGTATGTAAGTTAGTGCCAAGGAATGCTAGAGTGCTAGGGCGACATGCTAGGATGTGCCAAATGCTAAGGCGTGTCAATGCGTTCTAGGGAGTGCCATGGAAACACAAGGGAGAACTAGTTCAAAATGCCTGGTAATGAATGAATAAGAGTGTCTGATAGGGAGTGTCATGAGTTTCAGGTGTGATAAGGAGGGACTAGCAAGGTTACATGTTAGGAAATTCCAAGGTATGCTAGAGTGCCAGGGCATGTCAGGGAGTGTTAGTGTGCAAACCCTTCTTCATTATATTACAAACTACAATACAACAAGCTAGAGCTCTTGTACCATGGATCGTGACCCTTTACAATCACACTGATACAAGGAATAAAACTAGGGATTGGTGTTAATCCTTTGACAACAAATCTATCATGAACAAGACAACACTTGACCTACTTGTTGATGGTGGCCACACACAACCCTTTCAATCCACAAGTTTAATGAGAGCACCACAAGTTTAATGTTTGGAGAACAAGGGGCCACCCCCTTGTCCAACACTTTTGATGGGTCCCATGCATCATTATGGCACTCATGGACCCCAATATGCCTCCTAGAAGGCCCTAAGACATCAGTTGACCTCTTATGAGGCTTATTATTCCATGTATGAGATAGTTTGGTGGGATTGTCACCAAAATTTAGGGTTACTTGAATATTATTTTATGTTTAGGGGCTAATGTAGGCCCATAAGCTAATTCGATCAACTCCTAATCAATGTATAAATAGGAGTTAGTTGGATTCATTTGTATCATCACTTGATTTGGGATCTCTCGGAGTTAATTGGATTCATTTGTCTCATCACTTGATTTGGGATCTCTCTATCTTTAGAGAACTTCACATTTTTCCTTGGAGGACTATTTTGGATGATGGATGCATTTTGATGTATGGATTTGGGCTATTTTTATCTTGGAGATTTGATTTTGCAAATGTGAAGCTGGTTGGATATACTCTCTAACATCGTGAGTGAAAATTTAACGCTATTCTTGTTGTTGTTGCATACTATTGAATTTCACTATAACTAGGGTTAATTGCTGCATGATGGAAATGTGAAATTATGTGTCTATTTATCTTATTTAATGTATGGGCCATTGTTGGATGAATGAAATATCTTAGAAATCATTTTATCTCAATAAATTTGCACCACTTGTATGAATTATAAATGCTTGAAGGTCACTTTTCGTTTTCCTCTAACATTGGACGAAGTTGACTTTCTAGGCCTCCATGATCAAGAAACCGAATTATTGTTCATTATCACCCCTGACTCCATATCCCCAAGTGAATTATTCACTAGTACCTCAAAAAGGGTGATGATTTCCCCCACCCCCCTCCCCTTTTTCACATTTTTCCATTTTTCCCTAGGTCTAGCCCCATCAGGTCACCTAGGGCATCAATTTCCCAAGAATATAGCCAGAGGAAAACTTTGATCTCCTAGAGGCACCGACATTGGTGGGTGCCTTCACTCTCCTCGTAATTTAGGCCGATTCCGACGATGGAATCTTCAAATACCTCAAGCCCTAGCTCTAGGATCAAGTTTTGCATAGGTGTTCCCAAGGCTAGAGCCTAGTAGGGTGAATTTGACCCATCGAAGTAAAAAATATTGCCTAATCCTTTCCCCTCACATTGTCCAAGATAGGAACATCATTGGTTGCTAAATTCCATCCCCGAACCTAGGTTGGTTCCACTTGGCCCCATGTGGTCCCATTTGGTGTCAAAGGCCTTTCATCAAGGACCATTTGGGAATCCAAGTTCCCAAAGGATTTTAGGGATTGGTAACTTCCTTTATAAGTCTTATTCTTTTCCCTCAACCCTTCAATCCCCCTCCTCTCTCCCTAGAAGATCAAGTCCCTTGCTTAAAAGGCAAGCATGTCCCACTCTATATTCTATCTTAGGGAAAGGGATTCTAGGGTCACTTCCCACCTATTCATTGACCTATAATATATGAGTGACTTCCTAAACTACCAGGACTCCTCCCATCGGTGAAATTTCGTGAAGAGCAAGGAGCCTTAGCTGTGGTGACAATGGGCTAAGCCTCCACCATTTCCCTTGTCCTAGTTGTTTCCCTCTTAGGAACCCCTTTTAGGTCCACTACTAGTTTGAGTGGTAACAAGTTGTTCACAACTCCATTTTTGAACAACTCTTTGGTATGCCCACTTTTTTCATACTACGGCTCCAAGATGAGAAGTCTAGGGCTATGGAGGTTGCCCTTCTTCTCACTGAATTGATCCTCTATAATATAGTGAAATAGGGCTAGTTGGTTGGCCCACTTGACTGCTACTTTAGTCCTTCAAATTATGCACATCCTTAGGCCCTATACACCTGCCCTTCTACCAATCTTGTTGTCCTTCACAAGTACAAGAGTTAGGGTTCTTCTTTGACAATCACCTAACAACCCTCCAACTATACTTGGACTAGCATCAATCTGCCCAACCATAGTCAATTATTTTTACTGATCTAGGGCTCACAATATTTTCTTCATCTAGGGCTCTTCAAATCTTCCACATAACAATGGTTTGAGTCCTCTCAAAATCATTGTTCTTGTGTATCAATAATTTGATCTTTGTTGTCAAATCTATGAATAAATCTGAACTGCTCCTCTTATCATCCTTCTAAAAATCTGTAGATGACTAAACTAGGGTCACAAATCAACCACTAATAGTCCATTGACTAATTTTTTATAGGTTGCCTCAGATATATGTCTAAAAATCCATGGATAGTCCAGCAAATCAACTCCTCAACATGTCAATCCATTCTTCACATGGCACATCTCTTCTGCATGCTCAATCTTCTGCTCAGCTTCCACCCTCCTTTGGATCTGATATCTCCACACATACTGAATCTGCAAGCCATCTTCCAGATCTGCGGTCTATATTTCAGAAATAAGCCTCGCTTTAAGGGTCACAACTGCTCTTCTTCTACGCAATGTTTTCACATTCTTAAGGGCATACCTTATGAACTAAACATGCTAGGTAACTAGGGCACTATACTTATGTACTTCTAATTGTTGTAGAACAAACCCTATCCACCCATAGAAAATACCACGACTCTTGCCTCCATAAGAGACTCAACCTAGCTCACATGGATCCATAGATTTTGGGCATTTCTTTGACTGAATCTTGACATGAACTTCAGATCTTAATGTCAACCCTCAAACTAGGGTTAGCTCAGTCAATATTACACCTGCGTCTACTTTTTTTTTTTCTCTAAATTACAGTGCAAGCCCTTCTCCATTTTTGTTTATCTTTATAACCACTACAAGACAAGATCGTATCAATCCTCTCTTCTATTTCATGTATAAAATCTAACCAATAGGATTCAATCTGATCTTGTAATGTACTAAAACAAGATATTGAATCCTTCCTACAAACACGATCACACAATCACATATAAGTAAGAGAAAGAAATTATCAATCGCACAACAAAATATGTATCTGGGGAAAGCAACTGCTCAAAACCCATCTATCTTTATTGTGTATTAAGTCAAGGAATCATGAAACAATACAATGCTTAATCTCTCTTGAGATTCTCCAACACTTTGCCAATTATCTCTTGCTGATCTAGGAAAAATCAGTCTAATACTTAGCCAATTCTCAGTCTTCCTTTAGCCTGCCTTTCTCACGCAATTCCTATGGAATTATCTCCATATTAATTAAGAAAATAAACCTTCCTTGATTGCGCAATCCATCATGGCATCCCAATGACTTTATAATTGCACATGGGAAATTTTCTATAAATACAACTGATAGTTATGTTCCTCTGAACTGTGTTACAATAAGGATGAAGAGTCTTTTTATCATTTAAAAATAAGATAAAACCCTAAACAACCAAAACCCTAACTCGAGGAGATGTAACACCAAGAGTTTATGGGTCCCATTGGGGTTAGTTGGGCAACCAACTTCCTGGGGTCATAACTTGGTCATATGATCTTCGTTTGACGCACATGATACCTCGTTAGAAATATATCTCCGAGGACTACAATATCTAATGAAATTTATATGAAATTTCCAAACCTTTCATGCCCAAAAAATGTTGTTTGGGGCCTCAAAATGGCTCTGGAAGTTCAGGACCCGAAAAATTGACCAAAATAGTAAATTGTGCTATAATTAAGGAAACTGAAAAACTGAAAGAAACAATGGCAAGGGCCCAAGTGGAATAGGCGGGTGGCCACAAATATCCACCTCGATCACCTTCAATCAAATTTATTGAGCTAACTCAATCATCATGACTTATTTAACTGACACAAGTTGTTATGAGACGAAATTACAATTTATTGTCCAATTTATTTAAGGGAAAAATAAATTAGACGCCTGACATTCCTCACTCCTGGTACATCAAAATTCCTCACCGGTGTGGGTGCATTTTTTTTGTCCTTTCTAGTTGCCAATTTCACTATTTCTTGTTGCAAATTTCAACACTCCCTCTCAACAAGAAAGGAATTCAATCAATCCCCATCCGATACCTTTGGAATGTTTTGCATGCTACACTTCTCTAGTGTTGTTTGCACCTACAAATCCTAAAACTGAATAGCCTTCGAACAATTGAATCAGTATAATGCATCTGTCATCATAGTCTTCTGGCTACTACTAGCTACTGCACCTGTCTAGTAGTGGATTCTATGCGCTACTATTGACATCTACATCCGTGCCCTTTGAACTGTTGCTAACTTTGATTTGTGCTCCAGTATTTGACATCTGTCACTCTGATTTCTGTCTTGTTGACATCTGACTACATCAATCTAATTGATCCTTCCTACTACTGTTGTATTGTGGGCTCCTCGTAGCCAGGTTCGATCCATGAGACATGCCATCTCAATGGACCTTGCCCAAATTTCTTATCTTGGGATTATGTCTACACATCACCCCACCTTACACCTCAAGGTATGGTTGCTCCCTCTTCCTATCTGGCTCAAAATTTCCCCCTCATGGAGGTCTCTGCTTGAGTGGATGCTTCCACTCAGTCTCCTCTCTACTTCTCCAATTGTGGCAGCTACTCCACAACCTTCTGAGACTGCTTCTCATGAGAATGCATGTTGAGAGGTAATTTATGCTCCCTCTAAACCACCAAGTCTCTAACTTCTGCCTTTCTCCTCAAAGCTTTGCATGTATCTGGTACCTCAAGTACATATAGGTTCTTAACTCATGCATAATGTAATTGTCCCGACATTACAAAAATTTTCTAAAAAGAATTGATTTTAAATCGATGATATCTCCCTCATCTGAGCTCTGATTCGACCGATTTTTTTTTTCCATTTGGGTAGATTTTCACAAGGATTCCAAATATTCTATTTGTTTTTGAAAATTTTACACCAAAATCTTCAGATATTCTCTGCAAACTCATCGTCCGAAAAATTCCTGCTCTGATACCATGTAGAAAATCTAACTAGTGTGGGTGCATTAAACCATACCAAATCATACTAAGGAATCTCAACATATTCCATACATGCTAATACTTTCCAAGTGCCAACACGTGCCAAGTGCCAATATGTGTCAGGGACTAGTGTTATACATGTTATGAAGTGGAAGGGAATGTTGAAGAGTGCTAAGGTGTGCTAGAGAGTGATAATGCATGTTGATGAGTGTTAAGGATTACTAGGAAAAAACATTAAGGGAGCACTAGGTAAAAATTCATGGAAGCTAATGAATATGAGGAACGTGTGCCAGAGACTAGTGTTAATGAGTGTTAGTTGTCATGCGAAGGAGGGAGTGACAAGGTATGCTAAGAATTGGTAAGCCATGCTAGGGAATATCAAGGCATGTCAAGAATTCCCAAAGTGTGCTTGGGAGTTCCAGGGTGTGCTAATTATATCATGTGCCAATTAATAGTGCCAAGATATGCCAATACATGCTAGGTGCTAAGGATATTGTAGCGCAGGGTGCCAGGGTATGTCAATATGTGTCAAGGCAACAAAAGGAAGAACTAATATTAAGAGGGTTAATAAGTCAGGACTTTATCTTTTTGAAAAGGGGCATGCTAGGCACACTAATAATAGGTCCCAATACATGCCAAGTGGCATTGTGTACCAAGTGCTAATGTATGTTAATGCATTCAACCAAGGTGTTCTAGGGCATGCTAGGGACTATATGTAGTATGCCAACACATGCTAGGAGAGTTCCATGTTGTGCTAGCGCATGTCACCATGTGCTTGGGCGTCGTGTCATCACGGTATGTTCTAGGTACAAAGATGTTCCAAGACATGTGGGGTGCTAAGAAATGTTAGTGTGTGCCAAAGCATTAATTTAAGGTGTGCCCAGATTGTTGAGGATTGTTAGGTCTTTCTCATTAATAGAATTGTCAAAGCTTGATTATGTATTAAATAATATACTTCCTACACACAATAGTGAAACTTTATCTAAAGGGAATTTGCTAGATAATAAACTTAATAGATATGAATCATGTGTTGACTCATAGGAAATCTCTATTCATCTAGTCATTACTTGAGGGAAATGATACACACTAATTACTTCTACAAAAATTGACTGACCCTAACCACTATGGCCTTGGACATATTATAAAAAATACTCCATAATAATTGTATTAAATCATTATCTTTTGACAAAAAAATATTAATAGGCACATAGCATCATCAAAAACTCATTGGAATGACCAATGATGAGGAGATTTTTTGACCGTCACCAAAAGTAACAAAAAGAGCATTGGTGAGGGTCATTAAAAGTTCACCACTAGAAGTGTCACCAAAGAGAGAATTAGTGATGGGCCTTTAACGACCCTCACCAAAAGTGTCATTGAAAATGTCTTTGGTGACGGACCATAAAGGACTATCACTATATACACTTACAGTGACGGTTTTTAATGATCAATGATGATGGACATTTTTTGACCGTCACTAAAAGTGACAAAAAGAGCATTGGTAAGGGTCATTAAAAGTCCATCACTAGAAGTGTCACCAAAGAGAGAATTAGTGATGGGCCTTTAACGACCCTCACCAAAAGTGTCATTGAAAATGTCTTTGGTGACGGACCATAAAGGACCATCACTATATACACTTACAGTGATGGTTTTTTAAGGACCGTCACCATATGTGACATTGGTGACGGACCTGAAAGGTCCATCATAAGCATGCCCCTCACCAATGTTTTTTTTTCTTGTAGTGGTTATGACGAATTTACCAAGGTCACGTCTTTGAGATGAATTTCAGGAGCCTGCAAAATCCCTGAATTCCACAGATCATATCTCCAAAAATATTATGCACCTTGATCTAAAATTTTTACAGCAGCTTCCTCAGGATTTCAGCTTCACCTCATAAAAATTTCAGCTTCTGAACCTTCATATAAAAAAATTTAGAGCACAAATTCCACGATGACTTGTTTCAGATGGAAAAATCCCTTGCCTAAGGAGGAAATGAGGATCACAATTTATATAAATGCTTAGGCTATGAAGGGCTTCAACAAGTGAACGTGGGAGGGATTTTAAGAGCTTAAAAAATATTAATTATGAATTTTCAATGACCCATGTCCCAACCCCATGGGGTTTTAGCCCACTAACTGGGGATACAAACTTCAAACATGGATATCTCTCAAACCGTGAAGAATTACATGGCGTGCCATATATCAACGGAAACATCTCAACAAGTAGAAACCATAAAAATCATTATTGACCCAGAATATATTAATTTAGTAGGTCAAAATTCCCATGCAATATTGGGTTAGCCCTTGGTGCTGCTTGGGTTGACATCAATGACAACTGTTGATCAACATATTGCACTAGGTTTAACAGTGTCTACAATTCCCTCCCCCCTCACATGAAACCCCCACAAGGCCTAGCACTAGTGAATTTCATGACGGCTTTGATCCAGACATGACATACCAATTAAGGGAAAGAGACCCCACAACTTTATAAGAAATGCAAAGCGAAGCTATTAGTGCAGAGGCTAACTTGATTGAAGAGAGAGCTAGGATGAGGTCGGAAAAAAGAGTCACTTACAAATATGAAACCATAGCCTCAACCTCCTCATCTGATGCCAAAATGGACAGCCTAATGAGAACAATGGAAATAATGATAGAGAGGATAAAATTGAATGAAAAGGCACCCCCTAGGGAGAATCAACCAAACCCCCAAAACATAAATCAGAATCAAAACTTCAGAAGAGACCCACCCCAGATCAGACAAAGGGAAAATGACCAACAAATTAGGCCTCCTTTCCAAGACAATTATCTTGATGAAGAGGGAAGAGAGAATGAAGAAGATGAAGAAAACCATGTAAAATTAATAGGCTCTGATAATGAGGGTGATGTTTTTCTCACAGAAGAAGAACAAGGTTTCTTCTCCTCAAATCAAACTGAAACACACTATGAGGATTCTGAATACTACAAATTAGGGTTTGAAAATTCCATAATGGAAGTCCATAGGCAATATGATCTTAGGAGTAAAAAAAACCAAGACAACTCCAAGAAGAACAATTTAGACGTTGTTGTTAAGAAAACCCCTGAAAACATTCCTAAAAAGACAACCGACAACACCAACACCATGGCTAACAAAACTGATCCAAACAGAGACAAAACTAGCCAACCAAGTGCTGATACCAGCTACCCTAGTACCTCTACTAGTGGCCCTAAGAAAAATCTTTGGTCCAAAGCCCCAAATCAGAATCAACAAATTAAAAATGTAGAAAAATTTATGGCTGATAAAACTGATGTTGTAATATCCCAAAATGGGAATGCACAACAGTGCCTACTAAAATAATGCATTTCTAGGAAATCTATGCATAGAAATGAGTTTGCAGCCCTTGTATCCCTTAGACCAGCAGGTCTGGAGTCTAGATCCAAAAGGGGAGCAAAAAAAAATCAAACTAGGTGTGGTAAATAGATCTCCCACCACCTAGTCTAGCTAAAAAACACCCTACAAGAGGGGCTACAACTATTGTTAGTATGAATCTAGATTCGAGGTGTACGAAAAAATACCACTTTAGCTACACATAACAAACAACCCTAAAAACATAAATGACTTCTAATATCTTTAGATCTATGTATTAGAAGACATTAAACATTAGAAAAAGAAGATTTACTCCATAGATCCAATAGACAAGACAAGAATATATCCAATGAAATTTTTATTAATGGCACCTGGGAGGAAAACACAAGAGGGTGTTCCTTGTTCTCCTCAATGGGATGGGTCCTTGTAAGTCCTTAGCACTTCATATTTAGAATTCCTCTCTCTTGATGGTGTAGAAAACCCAGACAAAAATGGAAAAAATATGGCTATGATAATGGATCAATAGCTAGACCAAGAGTTGAGATCCAGAGTGATCTTTAGGCAACAAAAGATGACAAATGAATAGGAAAACCCTTCTATTTGTAACAAAATATTGAGTTATTCTAGAGATTGGTGCATAATTAAAATATTATTAACCAACTCTAGATCCAACTTTTATGGAATATTCTATTATATTTGTTGGAGGGAAAAGGAATTTGACTTGGGTTAAATCCCTTTATTTGTAAATAATAAATAAATAAATGATTTATTTATCATTTTAAGGATGTGGTTAAGTAATAATAAATAAATAAATGATTTATTTATCATTTTAAGGATATGGTTGAGTAATAATCAAACAAATAATGATTTATTTAATTATTTAAGGGTGAATTAGTCATATTTAACAAATAATATTATTTAAATAAGATTTTAAACAATTATTCTTTAGAAAATAATAAGATAAATAATGATTTATCTAATTAATTTCCTTGTTTTGGGTTAAATATAACCAAAAATATTAATTAAACTACTGTTTAACTAATTATTCCTTGAGGAAAATTAAACAAATGTATATTTATTTATTATTTCCTTATGGGGTTTCCTGTTTAGACCATAAACAACTTACTAAAGGTGATTTACTAAGTTATTTTCATAGTGAAAGCAATTTTACTTGGAGTAAAATTGGTCTTACATCATGTACTTGGGTCCATCTAATGATAATAGGTTAGATGACCAAAAAATGGTGTAACAGATTTCCCCCCAGCGTGCGAGCATTAGGAGCTAATCGTATGACCGAAGTACGTCGTAAGAACTCAATCACTAGACATCGAAGGGGAAGTCAAAGAGAGAGAAGTATAAGGTAAACCAAAGTGTTGAAAGAGCTAGACCCTGAGGAGGTGACTTGCAGGTGTGACAAGTCTCTTTAGTGAGTACCTGCTATAAGCGGCAGGGGAGGCATACCTATGCCCGTCGAGGCAATAGTACAAACAATAAGGCGTCTGGAAAACCACGAGATGGTATAAGGCTGGCGTAAACATGGGCCAGATAAACAACATGATAATGAATCCCACATACATATTATGCCTGGGATAACAGCTAGGACTTATACAATGATATCTGAGTACATGAGATATAAATTCAACCCAGATGCCTCTGAAAACAGGAAAGGGCTCTGAAAATCTGAGTGATACATGTAAAAAAGGGGCTTCAATCAGGTAAGGTTGACATCATTAGATGCATGGAGTTGCATCAAAGTCTGTAATGAAGAGGTCATCCGAGTGTGTGGGGGGTTACCTGTAGGGCCACCCCCTCATGAGGGCTGAGACATCTCACACACACCCGGGAATCACCGATGTCAGCTGCTGCATCACTGAACCATCAAGTATACGGATCTCGATCGTGCTGAAAGGAACTGGAGATGAGAAAAAATCAAGTCAAAGGGAAATAAGGAGTCCCTTTGCCTGATCCGAGGCATCGAAAAAGAGTGGAAGCTGGAACCAAGGTACACCGCCCTCTAGACCTGTCTTCTGGAATGAATGAGATGATGTCGACAGAAAGAGGTCCACCATAGGTGAGGCAATAAGGGATCCTCAACTAAGGCACGAGAGAAAATAGTAGAGTGACTGACAGACTGACACCAATGATGATGATGAAATGGGGGTGGACTGAGTAGTGAACGGACGAATTCCCTTGTTAGATCATAAATGGCATGAATGACCTGGCAACGACTGACATGATTATCATGAGGGATAGGGGACAGTGGGACAGAAGGCCATAATGTGCGACATGAGAGAGGGACCAAGCAAGGAATGATGGAGGAATATAGTGGCATGAAAAGGGACTCGGGATAGACTCCATGAATGTAATGATGACTCCATGTTGATGCTCTAAACAAGGGTGACTCGATGGTGCTGCCACATATGTAAAGGGTCCAATGGGGACCATAAAAGCATGAGTACAAGATGGTAACTCACGACGAAAGTTGACACGAGTGTGGACAAGTATGGAGGCAACATGGTGCCCCCAGTACGAGTATTTCAAGTGAAGAAATTCGATTTTGAGGAGGGGTGAAGTAGTGCTTGTTGGAAAAAATGTGTCTTGGTGAAGTATCAAATCAAAAAAGATAATAGATACCCATTTGAGGGCTTGGTGAGATATTTCCAATGGTATATATGGTTCGTCAAACTGAGCTACATTTTGGTCGTAATAAGCGAAAGAAAAATCAGGGGTTTTCTTTTAATAAGGCATTTTCCTTCCAGATTCACTTATTTGCCGGTGGAGCTGTGGTGAATGTTGTGAGGAGAGGAGGCCTGAAGGCTTGCGACAGTTGTAGAAAATAAACCGACTGTTGGAATTTGAGATCTATTAGTTGTAGGTAAGAGGCCTAATCCTACTCTTTCATTTTAGTGGATTGAAAGTTCAGTTTAGGTACCTAGAGCTCATGAACAGGCTAGGTCACACTTTCTGGGGTCTGTTCTGCGACTTGGGTAGCAGGTTTTGGGCAAAAAACTGCGACCTGTCCCAGGAAATGACCTGAACAATGAAACCTGTTAGAAAAAGGGGTTTTCAGTGCTGTTTTTGGCTGAGATCTGGGATTTTTATGGTTGAGGGGCATAGGTTCCCCCAAGCATGTTGTGGACATGCCAAAATGTATTTAGAAAAAGGGAAATATAAACACATTTTAATGATGTGGTGAGCCATTTGTTTTCGGTATGGTTACGCAGTTTGAGAAAGGAAATAAATGATTACCAATATCTTTTGGTACTGCCTATATGAATCAAATGGACTTTAAGTTTCTAGGTTGGCATACATGGTGCTAATACCCCAAAGATAGTATTTGGGATAATGAACTGATGTTCTTTCAGAAAACCTATAGGTTGGTCAACCACAATGTCTATGAGACTGGGTTGCTGATGAAAAATGAAGGAATGATGAGGGGTATCATTCCTAGAGTGATCTTGAAGTGATATGGGACTCTAGAATTTATTATAAATGTGGAATAATAATGGGACTAGAGTTGTCACGACTAGATTCACTAGGAGAGTGTTGAAAAACTGCTTCTCCTGGTCTCTCCAATATGAGTGGCCCCCTTACCCAAACATTGGGTTTCAATGTAATGGCCACATGGTGCATGTGGTTCAAATGCATGAATTTGATGTAAGGGGGGTAGATAAAGTCAGGAGTGGTTGCTGCTTCCATAATGTCGTCATCATAATAGAATATGGGGTGACTGATGGAAGAAATACCACCTGACGCGATGAAACAACCTTACTCCTCATCATGAGAGGAGAGGTTTGTATGCGCATCATCACAAGGGGTAGCAGGAGAGTGAGTAGACAAAGGATCAACCGATGTTGAGACTAGGGAGGGGGCTGAAGGGAGGCCAGGAGAAACATCAGGGGATGTCTCATCGTGGACTTCCGACCAAGGCCCCATTATCTCAACATAATAAGGGGAAAATTTAATGGAAGCATCTGTGTCCTCGAGTGTTGCCAAAGCAAGATGTGAAAATAAGGGAGTGGGTGACTCATGGCGCTCGGCCTCTAATTGGCGTAAGGCTTCTAAAGAGGAACGATACTCTTTGAGGCAAGGGCACAGGTGAGTGTAATGGCCACGGAAATCACATAAAGCGCAAGGGTGATTTGTGCACAATGGTTTGAGTTTTGGGATTGAATCCGGTATAGTGACATATACCTCTGCGATATCAGATTCCGGAAATGACTCATTGACCATGGAATTGAGGTGAGACAATCCTGGGCAAGTATGGGTGGCGTGGACGACACCGTCACACAAAGCACACTAGATGGTACGCTTTGGAGGCCGAGAGGGGGCAGGGTTTATCGGGGTAGCCTTATCCTTTGATGCCCCCTTGCGAGCTTTTCCCTTCTTACCCGAAGCGGTCACAACAGGAGGTGGTTCTTGTTGAGGTGAATGAGGCACTGTTGCGGCGGGAGAAGTCATAGGGACTGGTTGAACCGGGGTCAAAGCGAGATAAGGTTTAGGTTGACCAGGTGGGGTAGCGGCTGGAGGATCGAGGTACCAGACGAGAATCCTAGGGGTTAGGTTAGGAAGAGAGAGGGTGGCCATAACAGGTACTATGTACACTCTTGGTGGGGGAGATAGGAATGGTATCTGACCAGAGGGGTAATGACCAGGAGGAATGGTGCCAAGATGGTTGAGGCCAGGAGGAACCATCCCAAGAGGGTAAAGAGGGTCATGAGTACCAACTGAAGGTGAAGGGCCAGGAGAAGAAGGTTCAGACGGTTGATCAGAGGACATCATGAAAATCTAGTAATCGGGGGAACCAGATGGAAGAGATTGCGTGGCCACCTATCCTTCAGGTGGGGGTAGCCACAAATCCTTGTTGAGGGAAAGGATCCGTAAGCACAACCAACTAACTAGGTGCAGGATTGGGAGGAACAGAAGGGCTGGCTTGTTGTCCTCTCAATGTTTCTTGAGATTCCCATAGTTGTCTCATTTGTGGCAGAAGAGGACAATCATGCGTATAAGGACCATAAACACCACAACAAGAACAGGGCTTGTTCATACGAAGAGGCCTATCCTACTTGGGCTCAGTAGTGTTAGGAGAATTACGTTGATTAGGTCTAGGATTACTAGAGGCAGCTTGATTTTGATTGCCTTTCCTCTTCCTTTTCGAGGTAGGAGGATTAGTCGTGCCCTGTTGTGCATACACCTGCCCCGGAGGGGGTGGTGGTTGCTGTTGCGGGGGTTGACAAGGCAAGGGAGGAGGAGGTGCTAATGTTGTATGAGCTGGAGCACCAGGCTATGGATACATATAATAAGGAGGTTGGGTAGCAGTGTGGTAAATAGGAGGTTGGGTAAGAGGATGAGGCATGCCGTATTCTGGATACGTGCTACCGGGAGGGAGAAAAGTGCCGGAGGAGCTGGCCCCTCCCTGAGAGAAACCATAGCCCATGGGAGGTTGAGCATACGGATTAAAGAGAGCTCCAACGATACTGTTTGCGGTGTGAGATTCCCCCGGTGCATTGGCACCACTAGGTCTGGGAAGATCAGGTAGGACAATATAAGCATAACCTAACTGAGCGTAGATCAGGTCATATTTTAACGCAATTTGGAGAGTGACTTCTTCGGTTTGAGGAAATTGCGATGCGATGTCTTTCTTGATAGGAAGCAAGAGATTCCTAAGGAACCAGTCCTTATAGAAACGGTCTTCGAAAGTAGGGGCTCGACATAGGCTCCTTCTTCTCAGCCATTCCTGAACATGTTCGAATAGGTGGGTCACAGATTATTGACAGAAAAAGGTCAAGAGCTCAGTACCAGTGTCGTAACAAAGGGGAAGCTGGAAATAGGACAAAAAATCCTGGGCCAGAGTCGCAAAGGTGGTATGAGAGGAAGGGGCTTGATCAACATACCACTTATAAGCTTCACCTATAAGCGTTCGTTGGAACAACCGAAGACGAACAGAGTCATCGGTAATGGAGTTAGATGAACACCACATGTGGAAAGATCGAATATGATTTGAAGGATCTTCCCCAGAAAGACCTTCAAACTTTGGGATGTCTGAAGGGAGCTTTTTTGGCATAGTAGGCCACTTAGCATCATGGTGTATAGGGTCATTTATCAACTGGTTGAAATCAGGGGGGCTGAGGCCTGCCATGAAAGGGAGCAAGGGTGTAGCTAGGGTAGTGTTCGTTGCGTGTTCGTTGCGGTCCCACTAGTGGTATTCCCGACAGGAGGGCTGGGGTTACCACCAGTGTTAGGTCTTTCACTAGACATGGTGAAGGTGATAGGGGGAGAACCGAAGGCAGAATGGGAAGGAGAACCCAAAGGACCAGAAGAAGAGTTGGAGTGCGGACTCGGTTGAGGACTCTCTCGAATCCTCTACAGAGGAGTAAGTCTCCCGAATGGAAACTGAGGATGAAGGCCAATAAGTCTTTGGGATGAATGCCTTTGTGGCGCAATGGTGATGAAACAAACACGGCACAAAGGAAAAGGAGACCGACAAGGGCAAGGAGGTGCAGGATCAACTGATTACAATGTCAAAACAAGGGCAGAGAGGTGCAGGATCAATTGATTTCAATGTTTTACAGTCTTTGATTGGCGGTGTTAACCAAGCCCTTTTTCACTTAGGGTGTGTGTGCAAAAGTGTGTAAATTTTAATTTTTGAAACCCAGACATTTGTAGAGAAAGAGAAAAAGTGTGTTGTATAGCTGTAAATAAACCTGCAAATGTCAGTATATAGGTCTGCAAAACAGAAAATAAACAGCTAATAATGCACCAATCTAAACCCAAGGAGGCGGGTCTCTCAACAAATAGTCTATAGGTGAGTAAAAAAATAATTTAAACACACTAAAAAAGGCTAATAGATCTAGGGTCAAGAGGGACAGAGATCTAAAAGACAAAATCTGCTGGAAAGTGGTGCAGAAAACATCAACAAATCAGAGGGAAATTGCTGTAAAAAGAGGTGGCAAAAGGCTATCTCTAGGAGGGAAGCGGAGTGCACCCTAAAGGAAAACCCAAACAAAGATATATGAGGTGATTTGGATGGATAACAAGCCGATCTATAGTGGATATGAAGATGAGGTATCAGATCTAAAAAAATGGCTGAAAACTCTGAAATTTCAGACAACCTGCAACAACAAACAGTCTTCCACAAAAAGTGGAGGGTACTGAAGCCCTAGGGGGCTAGGTTCCCACTTATTTGAGCAAAAAAGAATAACTACAGGTCCAAAACGGGCAGAGATGGAGGTCAGAAAACCCTGAACAGAGGCTCAGCAAAACCCAGAAAAGTTTCAGAATAATCCTTGCAGAAAGTCCAGGTCGCATTTTTTGACATGTTTTCAGTAGAGGTCACACTTTTTGGGTTGTAAAGTGCACCCTGGAGGTCCAGGTCGCAGGTTTTGGGTAGAAAAGTGTGACCTACACTTCCAACACTCTCGGCAGCAGGTTTCAGAAAAATTTGTTGTCTTAGCTGTGGCTGATGTCTGTCACCTACGTAATGGGTCCTAAGACACGCGGAAGTTAGAATTTTTATCATTTTAGGATTTTATGGGTTAAAAAAAACATCAAGAATAAGAAAAAAAAGGGGTTGAAGAGAAATCCTAGGGTTTGAAGCGGCTGGATATGCAAGGATTAGAAAAAACAACAGCGGTCGTAATGGTAAACCCGTGTGGAGTCGCGAGTTTTTAGTATGAATCTTGATTCGAGGTGTACAAAAAAAGACCACTTTAGCTGCGCATAACTAGCAGAAGTGACTGCTAATATCTTCAGATCTACAGTTAGATGATCAAGACAAATGCTACAAAGATCTATATCTATGCATTAGAGGACATTAAACAGTAGAAAAATAAGATTTACTCTATAGATCCAATAGAGAAGACAAGAATATATCCAATGAAATTTTTATTAATGGCACCTGGGAGGAAAAATCAAGAGGGTGTTCCCTGTTCTCCTCAATGGGATGGGTTCTTGTAAGTCCTCATCACTTCAAATTTAGAATTCCTCTCTCTTGATGGTGTAGAAAACCCAGACAAAAATGGAAAAAATATGGCTATGATAATGGATCAATAGCCAGACCAAGAGTTGAGATCCAGAGTGATCTTTATGCAACAAAAGGTGACAAATGAATGGGAAAACCCTTCTATTTATAACAAAATATTGAGTTAGTCTAGATATTGGTGCATAATTAAAATATTATTAACCAACTCTAGATCCAAATTTTATGGAATATTTTATTATATTTTTTGGAGGGAAAAGGAATTTGACTTGATTTAAATCCCTTTATTTGTAAATAATAAATAAATAAATGATTTATTTATCATTTTAAGGATGTGGTTAAGTAATAATAAATAAATAAATGATTTATTTATCATTTTAAGGATATGGTTGAGTAATAATCAAATAAATAATGGTTTATTTAACCATTTAAGGGTGAATTAGTCATATTTAACAAAGAATATTATTTAAATAAGATTTTAAACAATTATTCTTTAGAAAATAATAAGATAAATAATGATTTATCTAATTAATTTCCTTGTTTTGGGTTAAATATAACCAAAAATATTAATTAAACTACTGTTTAACTATTTATTCCTTGAGGAAAATTAAACAAATGTATATTTATTTAATATTTCCTTATGGGGTTTCCTGTTTAGACCCTAAACAACTTAATAAAGGTGATTTACTAAGTTATTTTCATATTGAAAGAAATTTTACTTGGAGTAAAATTGGTCTTACATGATGTACTTGGGTCCATCTAATGATAATAGGCTAGATGACCAAAAAATGGTGTAACAGCTATGCACAACAAATTGCTTCAGAAATAATGCAGTCTTGGAAAGCATGAGCAAGATGCCATCAAATAAGATCAATTTTTGAATATACAACAGCAAATAAGATTTATAATGATTCTCTTACATTATACAATAGAATACAGAAGATAAGAGAGAAGGAAATCTTCAGAAAAGAAGGCTGCAACATATGTATAAACTGTAAAATGGCTTAACAAAGTTATTTTATGGAGCTGTAACAGTTGAATGTTACACTTCAGATCTAGAGCAGATCTGTGTACAAAAGATCAGAACCATTTCAGATCTGTACACTAGAAAGGCTCTATTACAAGATCCCCTTAGGGTTTTGATCAAATCATGCAATACAAAGAGTAGATCTGAGTTTTAAGTAGCAGATCTGCAATATTATTCAAAAATTTCTGAAGATGAATTTACATTAAAATAGATCAGATCTATATATAACAATGATCAGCAAGTGTTTGGTCTAAAATGCGGACGCAAATTAGAGTTTCATTTACTATCAATCCGGGTAAGTAAACTTCGAGGATCATCCAACATATATGGACTTAGAGACAAAATAAACTAAGTTGGGTGAAGAAATGCCAAAGCTCCCTTACAGGAGGTTGTTCATTAGAATCTCCAACACCTATTTAGTTATTTAATCAAAATGAAATCTAAAGACATTGTGATAAGTGTAAGAAATATTAAGGCTACCTTACAGGAGACTGTTCATTAATATTTCTAATCATCTTAATCAAAAAACTATTTAATCTAATGAAATTAAAGCACTTAAACCTAATTTTGATTGATTGCATGAAATGTTAAAGCTCTCCTACAAGAGACTATTCATTTATATCTCAAGCATATAAATCAGAAACTTAAACTAATGAAATCAAACATTAAATAACAAATCAGATTCATTGAAGGAAACATTAATACTTTCTTACGAAAGGTCATTCATTAATATTCCAAACATACGAACCTAATAATTTGATCTAATGAAATTCACAAATAACATAAAATAAAATCTTACTAAAATAAAAGTGTACTTGCTAGGGAATGGGGATCCTTCCAAGGATTCACAAGCACACGAAAAGAAAAGTCAAGTGTAGAATATCAAAGAAGCTCTGTCTTATTCATCATCAATTGCAAATTGAAATTGCAACCATTAAAATGATTCTCCAATCTAACTTCTCATTACCAACCTATAAGATACTAAGCTTACAAAAATGAAGACTACAAATGAAGGAGATAAAAATCCTATTTATACAAAAGCTATGATAACAAACTCATAAATGTAAATCCATTATTTCCTACTTTGATCCACATATTTCTCAACCAATGGTGACACATAACCTTATCCTCCATGATCTCCTCCATGAAGTCCATGATCTCGTCCATGACGTCCATGACCACCTCAAATTCGAATTTGAACATAGAGTGCCACATAAGGGTGCCTAGGAAGCTTCTTTTGTACCTACACATGTCAAAAAACTCATTCTAATTGTTAGGTATAAGTATAAGCATATTATTTTCTAAAGTTTAACTAGAAATCCACTTAAAAATGTTAATAATTAATAAACTTTGGAAAAGCATAGTTATAACCCAATGATGAGGTAAATGTAATAATGTGGAGGTGGAATGAAGGTGACATGAAGGTAATATGGAAGTAATGTGAAGGTATTTGGTGAATATATGGAGTGAGAATAGGGACTATTTTGAGGCCCAACATACCCCCAAACTAAAGGTATTGCATGTCCTCATGCAATCTATTACATTACTTTTTGATACTTGAGCTTTGGCTTAAACTCTGCATGATATCATTTACTTAACTTTTTCAATGTGTTTTTGATGAACTGCAACTTGGTTGGTTCTTGTGTTTCAACCATATTTTGTTTGTTGCATTCAATTTTAATGTATGATCTTTGCATATTGATAATGTGATTTTTATTACAGAGTATTTTTGTTGGAATGCATCATGGTTTGTTCTTGTGTAACAATCATGATTGTGTTGGCATCCAATTAACTTTTAAATACTTTCTACAAAGGCATTTATATGCTTATGATGATGTAATAGTAAATATATTTGGAAAGTATGTGGGCTTTGAATGTGATATGAATATTTTCAATGTTATATGAATGTGGCAACATATGAATGTGAATGTATTTGCCTCCTCAACTGATGGTTTTGGAAATTTGACAAAATGACGAAAGAAAGTGAAGTTTTTCCAAAAATTATCATTCTAACTTTTCAAGGAATTAGATGGTTAAAAGTTATAAAATATCATAGCTTAACTTACCCTTTCAAAAATGGATGAGAGTTGTGCACATGTGGCTGCAAAATTCTGTTCATAATCTTCTTTACCTGGTTGTGAAAATCATGGATGAAATCGAAAAAGTGAATATTTTATTGTTGCTGCATCTGCTGCTAAATCTGGTGCTGAATGCGGCTGAAAATGTATAAGGCTTGGAAGGTATACAAAATTCAGAATTTACACATTCCCCCCCAGCCTTATTTATTGACTTTTCCTCAAGTCATTTACATCAAAAACTGAAACAAAGTGAAAGTAATTTTGCATCCTCTGCTACAAAATGGTTGGTCTTCAAGTCTTCAACGTTCATTGGCAAAATTCTTGTCATGTGAATAAATGTTTCGGTGTCGAACATAACAAGAAATTGTTAACTTAGTGGCCATTGATGGATGCCACTAGTCAACACGAGAGCTCCCATATTTAATGAGGATGAGAGTCAAGATGCCCTGAACACATCTTTCTAAGTATGAATGAATTTGTTGTTGTCGAATACTTAGAAGATCCGATGAACAAGGGACATTGATATATTATCTTTGTTTATCGGCATGATAGCTTGCCCTTAAGGCATGCAAGATTCAAGGTGGTTTTAGAAAAATATTTAGACTCAAGGAATATGAACTCAATGGGGTATGGAAGCAAGGTTTTATTTGCAAGTGTAGGAAAAAGGAAACTGACAATGAATATGTAAAGTGGACCAAACAACTTGTAGATGAGCTTTGTTGGTTTTATTGGTGGGTTAGGATTGAATAAAATTTAATGAAGTGTATGTGTTAATGGAAAATGGATAATGACTCTTGCTGGAAAAGAAAAAAAAAATTAATTATGGCATGCAAACTCTCAAATATAGCAAATCTGCTCCTTAATTAGGATTTTGCTAAAATAGCTCAGTTTGACCAGCGTTGACTAGCCATCTGTAAACATCGAATTCAAGTGTGGATAGGTATTTCACCATCCTTGTACATTTAGGAACAAACCTAGATGTTTGAGTTTTACTAATCTTTCATGCAACATGTCAAACCATTAAGCTATTACAGGAAGTTGCAAGAACTTGTAATTTTCTGGAAATTTCGTTTATGTTCCTAGACTTGTTCTTTAGAATTTCTCATGAAATTAGTATTTTGAAGACCAATTGTGCGCACAATTAGTTTCCTTAATGATCACTTGATTAACCTATAACCTGCGAAAAAAAACTTGGCAAAAAGAAAACATAAGTGTGTTCAAGAAGAAATGGCCATTTCCTTCATGATTCTTAAGCAAAAATTTCGTACCAAATAAAATAGATTAAGGACAATCAAAGTGTTCAAATTGAATCAATTCATGATATTAGTATTAACCCATTCTTAAAGAAATAACCATGAAAAGTAAATTTCCTCCCTGTTTTTGTCAGCTAACTTTTGTGCATGGCAAAAAGCTTGGCATTAGAGATTTGTTGTGTCCTGCAGATTAGTATGTTATAAAGCATACAAGAATAACCAATTCCTGTAATTCTCATGATTCTCTTAATTTTCATACCACCAAAGTTTTTTTTTATGCCAATATCCTTCATATAATTTATCATGCCAATATTCACCCTTTAAATCCTTCAAATCAATAACTCTCACAAAAGACATAACACTTTTTTTTATTTATGTTGATTTTTTTATTTTTTATCAAAAATAATAAATAAATAAAAAGACACAATTTATTTATTTATTTATTATTTATGTTGATTTATATATATATATATATATTTATTTATTTATTTTATGAAAAATAATAAATAAATAAAAAGACACAAATTTTTTTATTTATTTATGTTGTTTTTTTTTTTAACCAACAAAACAAAACAATATATATATATATATATATATATATATATATATATATATATATATATATATATATATAAGCAATAAATCGAAAAAAAATAAAAAAATGAGAGCATAATCTAAAATTTCCTTTGATGGTGATAAGCCTCGAAAATTGTTGCATACAGCTCTCTCAACATAATTTATGTCAACCATATGCCGAGAATTATATATGTCCCATATAAAAAATAATTGAGTGCATTTTAGTGATATTTTTTTTTAAGAAATGTGACATACCGTCGCATAACCTTGATCCTGCCAATATCAAAAAATATGGCAATATAACATTCACCAAAGTTTGATGTCATAGTCTTCAGATATGTGTCACGGTGGCATGATAAGTTTGTAGTCCATTCGGCGCAGAGTCACTGTCGGAGCCAATGATCAAACAATGCGGAGGTGGCATGGAGCAAGTCGAGACCACTGGGGGTTTTGGAACTTAGGATGAATGTAAACACAAATATAAACCTACAAAACATATCTGTCATTATTTTATAGGATGCCCAACATAAGGGGTCCGCAATTTGGCGATATCATACATGGTGGAATGGGCATCAAACACCACAAGTGTGTTGCCCCAAATGAGCAACGACTCATGTGAAGAATGTAAATTCATGTCAATAGAACCATATGTGGAATTGAGTGGAGTTATGATGGCGAGTTAACATGTGAACCAATGCATAAACAAGCAAATGGGCGCAAAGGTGAACTGACACAGTGATCCACCCATTGATCCAGTCTCTCAACATATGGATCATAGGTTGGGCATCGCGTAATGAGCTGTAGCAATACAATACCCAACTATAAACATTTCTCTTCACACTGAGATGCCCCATACTCAAGTATTTTGGGTCCAAGTTACCGTGCACGGTGCACTAACTATATGCATTTTGAATATATTCGATAATACATGTGCTTGCTGCAAAAAAATTTGTTGGAGAATAGCAACACTAAAAGAAGTATTAATTGCTTGGAGTATAGGGTGATTACCAGTGTCCCTGTAGTTTCAGTTATGACATGGCTGTCGCCTTCATTGGGTAAGAATTTTTCCAGACCAATATTTGTGACCTTGACAGTGAGATTCTCGTCTACTAATATGTTAGCAGGTTTGATGTTTGAGTGTATTACGCGTGGATTTGCATCGTTGTGCAGATATGCCAATTCCTGAGCAGATTGTAAGGTTATATGAACTCTGCTTCTCCAGTCCAGTTGAATGTCTGTATTACCAAAAAGGATGTTCTTAAGACTTCCATTTGGGATGTAGTCTCAAACAAGTATTCATTCTCCTCCCTTGACGCAAAAAAAAACCAATGAGATCCAACATTCTCACTTCATCCGCTTCAACGTATGTGGTAACTCATTATGGAAGGCTAAGAGCCGCATCATATCACTCATTCTTTGAACTGATGCTGCAACAAACTGTGGTGGCTTTCTCGATGAAACAATTAATATTGGCTAAAGGAGGTTAATGTGAAGTCGATTATATTATTTTGGGACAAAAAATTGAGAGCGAATTCGCGTAAAAGTGCCCAATTCATGTCTTACCAAGCAAATGATTCAACTTCGGATTTCTATATGCTTCCAGCATTTGAGGATAACATGACTACTAGCTGGTGAGGTGAGAAAGCAGGCAGAATGGCTGGTTTGTGGGAATGCCAGATAGACACCAATGTTGATCTGTTGTCGGATTCCAGCAGGTGTGAGCTTATTCCAGTGTATTCTTGCTCCCCAGATAACCATGACAGATGTTTTGTCCGTGCTTTTTCTCCAAACTTGTGCAAGGCCTGTAAAGCTCTACCCTCCAAACTGCGCAAATTATAGTTCGGATGATTTTGCCAACTTGTTGGCATCCTTCCTGCTTCAGGATGCCCACTAAATTGCATAGATGGCATGTCAGGAGGCCTATAAGCATCATCAACCTTAGCTATTATTCCTCCATCAATTAGCATTTTGTATCCACTCTTGTGCAGCAAAATCAACCAAAGAAATTCCTTAACCTCCTCCGTGCCAGCAACAAAAGTCCATTTCTCATCTTTTCCAATGTAATGCTTTGTCGCAACCTCAATTAAAACCTCCACCTTTTTAACTGCGAATATACACAAGGACCAAGGAAATCTTGAATCTTGACCAAAATATGGACTCTGAAAATGGCCTTGCAGATTCTCTATAATATGTTGATTAAAGGCCGCAATTAAACCCACTAAAGCAACAACAGCTTCACGTCCAATCTTAGAGGCCGAAAACCTTTCAGGAAGGAACCAAGTCATAGTCTGGGTAAAGCTTTCTATCGAAGATACGAAGTCCCGATTGGCTCTCACCCATTGCTTGTACGCCTCTTGGCGGAAGGTGGAATAGAGGGAATTCGATGCAGCGTTAATTTTCTATTGATTTGTTTGAATGCTCTCAGCTCCACTTTATGACACGGTTATAATTATTCTTGTTATGTTTTGTTTTAATGATTATGTTTTGCAGGGTTTATTTTTGGTTTGTGTTTGTTTTATTTTTTAATTGTTTTTTTTTTCGATTTGGGTTTATTTCATTTTTTTATTTATTTAATTTTTATTTGTTTATTAAATTTTTTTATTTTGTTAATGTTTTTATTATTATTATTATCATTTTTTAATGAGTTTGTTTTGTTTTAATGTTTGGTGCACGTTTTATATTTGTTTGTTTTTAAAAAACTATGTGTTGATTTTTTTTAGATGGCTATTTATTTATTTAAAAAAAAATTAAATGAAAAAAAAATTGAATCTTATCCTAGAAATAATGCAAGAGAAGATTTTTTTTTATTAGGTCTCAAACAATCGATAGCAGATCTGTAATTAAATTTTCGGCAAGATTTTTTTATTATTTTTTAAAATAATTCAATATATTTTCTGATCTTCCTAATCGCTCGAAGCGCAGGAAGAAAGCATATTAATTTCTTGAATTAATTTTATTTCTGCAGTTTAGCATGGATGGATAATAAACACAATCAAGGTTTGTGACAAAAACTCACATTGTCTATACTCTTTCTGCAATGTCGCGGGGGCGTTTAGACTCTCGGAAGACAAAGATTTCCGATAATCAAGCTCCTGGCTTACCCGTGATACATAAACAAGATATAGAAATGCGATGATGAAGCAGCTCTTACTATGTCACTAAATTTATTCATTTATTCATGATGATTTATTATTTTTTATTTTTTTGAAAATAAGACTAAAAACTTCTAACAAGCTCGTTTTATTTTCCTGATTTATTCTAACTAACTTGCTTGAAAGATTTTTTATTTCCTAGGTAAAAGAATGCTTCCAATGAAGCCACCTGTGGACTAAGAATTTGAAAATGCTCACATCAAGATTTAAAATTTTTACCTTATGATTTGCAAGAATGTGAGTAACCTGTCTTATTTTTGGAGTTTGCGCAAGGTTCTTTTGGAACCAGTCTTCAAGATTATTCTTTTTCTCCAAGAAGTACCTATTTAACATCTTCAAATTCCTCATCCGTAGATGAGTTAGTAAGAAATGGGGGGTTTAAAAACTGAATTTGAAACTAAGTATGAAAAGAAAAATCAAAAAGCTCAACTTAAACTCCTTTATGAAGATCCTGCTGTCACCAAGTTTCACAAGTTAGTCCATAAAAAGAAATTGCAATAAAAATGACTTCCTAAGTCTATCTTTAAATCATCCTCCCCGGCAACGGCGCCAAAATGTTTGGTCTAAAATGCAGATGCAAATTAGAGTTTCATTTACTATCAATCCGAGTAAGTAAACTTCGAGGATCATCCAATATATATGAACTTAGAGACAAACTAAACTAAGCTAGGTGAAGAAATGCCAAAGCTCCCTTACAGGAGGTTGTTCATTAGGATCTCCATCACCTATTTAGCTATTTAATCAAAATGAAATCTAAATACTGTTGAAGATTGCAACAAGAAACAGTGAAGGAGGCATCCTGAAACATCTTTCCTAATCCTAGTTGGAAAGTGATCACCAAAACTAGGTGGGGGCCACACAGGTGATTTTTGGCGCAAAGTCTATTTTTAGACTATGTCTATTTTTAGACATATGGATCATGGTCTATGAGTTGCAGGATGCTATTTATGGATGATTGGTCAAGTTGGTAAAAATAGATGGACCTCTATTTTTAGACATTGGGCGAAGTCTATTTTTAGACCGCCAGTCTAAAAATAGATCAGTCAAATATTATTAGCCCTTAATAATATTTGGACTATAAACATTATCTTATCCTCTTGGAGCACTTCAGTTCGAGCTATGGATGTGGCACATGCAGCTGACAGAAGGAATTACGCTATTCCTAGGGGTTAGTTGAGCTATTGCATGGTTGACTTCAGTTAGAACTCATGTGGCAGAGTTTGGTGGAGTTGATGAGACAGTTGGTGGAGTTGTGTTCGGTTTAACTTAGTTGAACTAGTTGTATTTAGTCTAAATGATAAATACACTAGTGATGAGTGGTGTGAATTAATTATTAATTAATTAACTAATTATTAACTCATAAATCAACTAAAGAATACATCAGTTAACTGCAGTGCATGGACAGTTCAGTGGAGACCAGTGTTAGAGGTGGGTGAAAGGGTGAGTCTACTATCAGTTGTGACTATAGTTGTGCATGAGATTTGCACACACATTGATTGAGATTTCAAATCAGGATTGCGCAGTACAAGCCAGTGGGATTTGAACTTGGATCTCATCATTCTTCATCTTGGATTGCGCAGTAGAGGCAGGCAGACAGGTGGAGCAGATTGGAGCATGTGATATGTATGATATGAGCCTGTTTTGTGTGTAACAATTGGAGATAGTGCTGAGAGCTTGTGAGGAGTTTGTAATATGATTGTTATATGTTATCTATCATTATAATATACAGATAGTTGGGGGTTTTCAGCTGTAAGCTTTCCCCATTACATATTGTGTTATATGTGTGCTTGATTATGTTTTAATGTGTGCATGCGACTGCTTCTAATTCCGCAAATTGATGATCAATGGTAGAAGAGATTATGTATTATGCATGAAGCTAAAATATTGTGTAATCAAGATAATCTCGGTGAATAAGTGATCTATTATTCAAATTTATACATGGTATCAGAGCGAAGTTGATCATCGGATCTATTACAATGATTACATTTTATTTCTTTAGGCAGAGTCTGTAAGAGGGCCAGGTAGCCTCTGGATTCATCCTTTCTTTGAAAGGTGAAAAAATCCCGTAAATGCCCCTATAGTCTAACTCTGTACTAGAAATAATTTGTTCTCACAAATTTCAGATCAGAAGCGGTTGAGTTTTGAGCTGGTGGAATTCGAATTTACAGCAGTGTTTTCTTGGTGTCGAAAGTCGAGATGTCTTTCAACGGATTGCGATTGGAGTATGCCCTTGAAGGCAGCTCGAATTATATTGCATGGAAATATAGGATGGAGGTGGTGTTAGATGATAATGGGTTGTTGGAGTTCATAGAGAAAGAAGTTCCAAAGCCTACTTCTACTGATGTTGTTGTAGTTGAAGCTTGGCAAAAGAAGACAGCAAGGTGTCGAAGGATTTTGTTGGATGGCGTGAAGGATCACATTGTATCTAGCCTGCATGGTAAGGCTTCTCCATTTTTGATGTGGAAAGCCTTGATAGATTTATTCCAAAGCAAGAGCGACCAGAGGAAGTTGGCGCTCAAGGATAAACTCAGGAAAATAAAGATGGAGAAGAATGACATTATTCCGGTATACTTGACAAAGTTTGTCCACTGCAGGGATGAGCTTGGGAGTGTAGGAGTTAGTGTGGATGGTGAGGATTTGGTAAGCTTGGCTCTCCTTGGGCTTCCGAATATTTGGCACTCCTATCAGGACTCTGTCAATGGTTGGGAAAAATTGCTAGGATGGGAGCGACTTTGGTTGGATCTTGTGCAAGAGGAGATAAGGCAGAGTACCAGGGATGAATCTTCATCAAAGGCATCTGATGAAGAGGATTGCACTTTGGCTACCAAAGCAAGGAAGGGGAAGGGAAAGATGAATGCTTCTCAATCTAGTGCGGATGGTAAAGAGCGTGACATGTCCAAAGTGAAGTTTTTTCATTGTCACGAGCATAGACATTACGCCACAAATTGTCCACAGAAGAAGAAGAACAAGCAGGCTACTGGAGCTGCAGCTGGTGAGGCTCTTGCCTCGCAATTTGAGCTAGACTTCTCAGTGATCGCATGCATGGTGTATAGTGCATTGGGATCGGGGTGGTATTTTGATAGTGGCGCATCCTTTCACATGACGGGAGATGTGAATCTTTTCAGTGACTTGGTGGAGAAATATCTCCAGTTTCATGTTGAGTTGGGCGAAAATGGACGATACAATGCGATCGGCATTGGTACCATAACCTTTCAGAGGGAGTCAGGTAAACTCATTCTTTTACAAGATGTAGTGCATGTTCCAGGTTTAAAGAAAAATTTGATCTCAGTCGCAATGTTAGAGGATAAAGGGTATGAAGTTGTCTTCAGTGAAGGAAAAGTTTTCCTTCAGCACAAGGCAATAGAACAAGTCAAGAAGGTTGGGATTCGAGCAAAGAATCTCTACAAACTTGAAGTAGATGGGATGTCTACGGAGCTTCCTACTGTTGGGAAGTGCAAGAAATACATGCAATTGATGCTTGAGAGGGAGCAAGTTTTGCATGCAGGTAATAGTGAACCTCGAGATGTGGAGCAGCCACAAGATGAGGATCATGGAGTGGAAGAAATCACTCATGCAAAGAAATTTCGTGCCAGATGGGCAGAGGGAGTGCATGCAGCTATACCACCAGGTGAGAGGTGGGGTGACATGCATGATTAATCCCAAGAGGAGATTTTTGGGCAGGATTCATGAGATGGTGTGGATCTCATGAATTGAACCTGGCTACGAGGTGCCCAAAGCACAGAAGTAGCATGATCAGTTGGATTTATGCAGGTAGATCAAAGTGACAGTGTCGGATACTGGAGCACGGTTCAGAGTTGACAGCAAGTGCAGAGTGCATGGGTGTAGAGTTCAACAACGCAGTAGTTCCTGAAGACATGTGCAGTTGGTACCAGCAGAAGTCGAATACTTTGATGATAGATGCATCATACTGATTGAGTTGTTTGGAGCCTATTCAGTTTCAGAGGAGTTTCAGAGCAGATGCATGGAGTTGCATGGCGCTTGTGAAGGTTGCAGGGCGAATGCATGGAGTTGCATGTCGCATGCAAAGACAATCCTTTCTTGTTGAGAGGGAGTGTTGAAGATTGCAACAAGAAACATTGAAGGAGGCATCCTGAAACATCTTTCATAATCCTAGTTGGAAAGTGATCACCTAAACTAGGTGGGGGGGCCACACAGGTGATTTTTGTCGCAAAGTCTATTTTTAGACTATGTCTATTTTTAGACATATGGATCATGGTCTATGAGTTGCAGGATTCTATTTATGGATGGTTGGTCAAGTTGGTAAAAATAGATGGACCTCTATTTTTAGACATACTGGGCGGAGTCTATTTTTAGACTGCCAGTCTAAAAATAGATCAGTCGAATATTATTAGCTCTTAATAATATTTGGACTATAAACATTATCTTATCCTCTTTTAGCACTTTAGTTCGAGCACATGCAGTTGACAGAAGGAATTACACTATTCCTAGGGTTTAGTTGAGCTATTGCATGGTTGAATTCAGTTAGAACTCATGTGGCAGAGTTTGGTGGAGTTGATGAGACAGTTGATGGAGTTGTGTTCGATTTAACTTAGTTGAACTAGTTTTATTTAGTCTAACTGACAAATACACTAGTGATGAGTGGTGTGAATTAATTATTAATTAATTCACTAATTATTAACTCATAAATCAACTAAAGAATACATCAGTTAACTCAGTGCATGGACAGTTCAGTGGAGACCAATGTTAGAGGTGGGTGAAAGGGTGAGTCTACTATCAGTTGTGACTATAGCTGTGCATGAGATTTGCACACACATTGATTGAGATTGCCAATGAGGATTGTGCAGTACAAGCCAGTGGGATTTGAACTTGGATCTCATCATTATTCATCTTGGATTGCGCAGTAGAGGCAAGAAGACATGTGGAGCAGATTGGAGCATGTGATATGTATGATTTGAGCCTGTTTTGTGTGTAACAATTGGAGATAGTGTTGAGAGCTTGTGAGGAGTTTGTACTATGATTTTTACATGTTCTCTATCATTATAATATACATATAGTTGGGGGTTTTCAGCTGTAAGCTTTCCCCATTACATACTGTGTTATATGTGTGCTTGATTATGTTTTAATGTGCGCATGCGACTGCAACTAATTCTGCAAATTGATGATCAGTGGTAGAAGAAATTATGTATTATGCATGAAGCTCAAATAGTGTGTAATCAGGATAATCTCAGTGAAAAAGTGATCTATTATTCAAATTTCTACAAAGACTTTGTGATAAGTGTAAGAAATATTAAGGCTCCCTTACAGGAGACTGTTCATAATTATTTCTAATCATCTTAGTCAACAAAATATTTAAACTAATGAAATTAATGAAATTAATCCTAATTCTGGTTAATTGCATGAAATGTTAAAGCTCTCTTACAAGAGACTATTCATTTATATCTCAAGCATATAAATCAGAAACTTAAACTAATGAAATCAAACATTAAATAACAAATCAGATTCATTTAAGGAAACATTAATACTTTATTACGAAAGGACATTCATTAATATTCCAAACATGAACCTAATAATTTGATCTAATTAAATTCACAAACAACATAAAATAAAAGCTTACTAAAATAAAAGTGTATTTGCTAGGCAATGGGGATCCTTCCAAGGATTCACAAGCAGACGAAAAGAAAATTCAAATGTAGAAGATCAAAGAAGCTCCATCTTATTCATCATCAATTGCAAATTGTAATTGCAACCATTACAATGATTCTCCAATCTAACTTCTCATTACCAACCTATAAGATACTAAGCTTACAAAAATGAAGACTACAAATGAAGATTACAAACGAAGGAGATAACCCTCCTATTTATACAAAATCTATGATAACAAACTCATAAATGTAAATCCACTATTTCCTCCTTTGGCCCACATATTTCTCAACCAATGGTGACACATAATCTTATCCTCCATGAAGTCCATGATCTCCTCCATGAGGTCCATGATCACCTCAAATTCATTTGAACATAGAGTGCGACATAAGGGTGCCTAGGAAGCTTCTTTTGTACCTACACATGTCAAAAAACTCATTTTAATTGTTAGATATAAGTATAAGCATATTATTTTCTAAATTTTAACCAAAAATCCACTTAAAAATGTTAAGAATTAATAAACTTTGGAAAAACATAGTTATAACCCAATGATGAGGTAAATGTAATGATGTGGAGGTGGAATGAAGGTGAGATGAAGGTAATATGGAAGTAATGTGAAGGTATTTGGTGAATATATGGAGTGAGAATAGGGACTATTTTGAGGCCCAACAACAAGCTAATCCATGGATCACCAAAGTGAAAGGCAAAGCCCAGCACCAGAGATCTCTCATCAAAAATGGGATCAAAACACCCTGCAAAACCTCTACTGAAAATAATGCAGTCCCTCAAGGGAAAATGCGCTGTAACTTGAATAACTGAGTTGGCCTGATGCCAAGATACAAATCTTAAGCTCAAATAACTAATGCACTCTTCCAGGAGTTTAAAAGACACACTCACTAAGAAGAGGCACCAGTACAAGCTAGATCTGAACAGATCCAGCGTTCCACTTTCTACAGCCTACAAAAGCAACCAAACCATCACTGGATCTGAATTGCAGTTGGAAGTAGAGCTTGGCCAAATGCCTAATAGTGGATGAAACCAACAAGACTCCTCCAAGAATCCTCAATGGAAGAGGTGAAATCCCTGCATAGGAACTCCAAGTGCTAAGCAATACAATTCTCCACTGAATAGCAAAGAATGGTATTTGTCTAAACAGAAAAGATACTCATAAATATAGACAATCATCAACCTTCTCTTGCTGCCTTCCCTTTCCTTTTATAAGATGAAAGCCTTAACAAACCCTAAACCACCTTGATGAGTTAGCTTCTTTCACATGAGGGGCCTCCTTCTAGAACTGCATTGTCCCTTCATGAGGTACATTGTATCTATACAACACTGTAGATTTGGTCAAGGTTGACCCAATCTCATAGCTCAAACCCCTTTCACACCTGCAAGTGATTTCCTTACATGGCCCAGATTTATCCTTGTTCATATGGGCATTGATTTATTCATTATTTTTAGGAGTTTTACATGTCCTCCTTTATTCATTTATCCATGCAACAGAAAATGAAACAAAAATGTATATTCCTCTTAGCTCAGGCTAAGTAGGAATATTATAGTCCTCCCCTCCAAAATGTTGCTTGTCCTCAAGTAACTGATAGGGTGAGTGCTGCAATACTTCCCCTTCTCCATTGGTGACACCATCAAGGATCAAGTCCTCCTCGTTAGCGAAGTGTTCACCAAGCCAACACATCATGAATTGTTCCTCCAAGGTTATCATAAGATGTGCATAGTCCATCCCACAAGGAGTGAAAAATTCAACAGAAATAAACATGGATGGAGCAATGCCTTCTCTAAAACATGTAGCATGAGGTACATAGAGAAGTTCCATCCCATGTGGTACATACAAAATGCCCATCCTCCCTCCATACAATCCCATAAACACTACAACTATGTCATCCAAGTATGGAAGCAAAACTATATATATGGAAATAGAAATTTGAGCTTTAGAAGGTGGGTCAAAGTCCCATATGTGATGCCAGCGCAGTGCATCTCTTGCCTGCATTAGATCAAGGTGTGGCAAGTGGCATTCCCACCGAACATTTGCTGCATCAGTCATCTTAACATAGTTGAAGATGTCAGATATGTTTGGTGCTTCTGGGAAGCACCCATCATGAAAAGGAATATCCCTTTGCACAACAAGGGAGTGACCAAGTTCAGAATTCCTATTGGCCCTCCAAAATCCATGAGATACACATGATCTCTCACTTCCTTTAGGAGTCATAACCTACAAAAACATGGTAAAATAATGTGATAGATCAGAAAATAAAACTTTCTTTGCATGATCAGATCCTTTACCATCATAGTTCCTCATACACATGGAGTTGTGCATGGGCATTTCCCTCCTCTCAAAAGAAGGAAGAACTGGCTGAAATGACTCTTGCAAAGATTCCATTGGCTGTCCCAATTCCTCATAGCTAATGCACTCTTGAAAGTGCTGATGTAAATCCTCTCTCATCCCTTCCCAATCAAAGCTCCTCATGATCAGGGTGTATATCTTCATTGACTGCATATGGTTGAGAAAGAATTCTTTATGTGCCCCTTGTAGTATCTTCTCCTTGAGCTTGGAAGCTCTAGACAGGAAGATCCTACCATGAAAGTAGATGACTCCTCCTTGGACTGATTAGCCCTCTTCTTGTTGCAGGTCATCTAGTATCATGCAGGTGTGGATATCTTTGGAATACTCTACAAGCAGTTGAGATTTCCAGTACAGATCCACACTGCTCAACAAAGACAACACTGATGATACCTCCATGGGAGTGTCTGTCATGTTGCTAATCTCTTCTCTAACATTTATCATGCCAAAGATTTGTTTTGGAAGGCTGATGGTCCCATTCTCCTCCTCCCTCAGCACAGATCTGGAAATGAGAGGGGGTGATAGTGATGAAGGAAGAATATCCCCCCTTACTCTTGAGCTATCCCAAGCCTCCAAATGTTGTAGCCTAGTCTTCCAAAGCCCCAATCCCCCTTGGATCTAAGTTTGGAGCAACATTTTGTGAGGCCTCCCCCACAAGATCTGAATCTGGTGGCCTCCCAGGTGGTTTTCCACTAGATAGGAATGTCCCATGTAGAATGCTCATGAACATCAGAGAGGGGACTGTGAGATCCTTGATTCCATTGTGAAAATCCATCTCTATTGTTTGGGTGGAAGTGCTAGGTGAAGGGTAAGTATTCATGCCTTGGATCATTTGAGGTTTCCCACTCTTCATGTCCACCCACTCCATCTGCAAAGCCTTCCAATTAGTGGTGACTTTCCCTAATGTAATCAACCATTGGACACCCAAAATGATATTGGTGTCTGGTATGTCAACTAAAAAAAATTGATCCACCAAAGTGTAGGACCCCATAGTAACTGAAAGTGATGGGACATAGTGCATGCATTACATTGTGCTATCTCCTAGGACCAAAACAGAGAATCTCTCAAAAGTATCAGTGGGGATTTCTCTCCTCTGCACAAGATGAGCATCAATAAAGTTGTGGGTTGCGCCACTATCAACCAGTACAGATACCCTCTGATTCATGATTGAACCTTGTACTCTTAGGGTCAAGTAGTTAGGTACTCCTCTCAAAGATGCAAGATTTCCTCCTATTGGAGCAAAGGCTCATCCCCATATCCATATGGTGTTGGATATCCCTCAACATTATCAGCGTTGTGACCCCTTCTTGGTTCATCATCTTCATCTTCCTCCTCAAAATTTGAGAATACTTCTATGCAGTGTGCTTTCCCAACAACACATCTATGTTCAGGTGCCCATGACTCTTGGAAAGTGAAACATAGTCTCTTCTTTCTCAGCTCCCTCCTGACTTCAATATCAAAAGGATTCTTGAATGAGCTCTCCTTGGAAGGAGAAGCTTTCTCTTCCTTCCCTTTAGAAAGGTGAGGGGAATTTCTCTGGAAAGTTTCCTTTTCTTTTGGCAAGGCATCTTGGAGGTCTCTAGCCCTCTCAATGGCATCATGCAAAGTAATTGGCTTGGTAGATTTAACCAACCCATGCAAAGTTTCATCCAAGACATTGATGAACATGTACACCCTCCTTGCTACAGAAAGATCAGGAACCATAACAGATAATCTCAGAAACTCAGGTATATAAGTTTCTGCATTCCCCGATTTCTTTAACCTTGCTAGGCTCATGAAAGGTGCTTCTGGATCCTTTCTGTCAAACCTCTCCACTAGTCTTCTAGTGAATTCAGAATAGGAAGTCACATTAGCATGGCCCAATGTAGACAACCCATGGAACCACCAATTTTTTTCTTGACCTTCAAAGTGCAGCGCTGCAATCTTGATGGCTTCAATCTTGGGGACTTTGTTCAACTAAAAGTAGATTTCCAAATTTTCTACCCATGCCTTGGTAGAATTGGTGGGTGACCCATCAAAATTGGGCAAAAATAACCTACCCATAGAGTGATGTCTATCATGATTATGGAAGAACCCGCCATCTCTATACTGATGCCTTGGTCCTCTTTTGTCCTTGAGGTGACAAAACTCTTGGAAACTCAAGTAGTATTTGAATCTCTGATTCCTATATTCATATTCCACAAAGTAGTCTTCAAGTGATGCTTGCTCTTGTGGTCCTTCATTCTCAATAGCCAAGAAGGTAGGCAAAGTGGAGCATTGTGGAGCTTGTGGAGCTTATGGTTGGTTCATTGGTTGACCAGTCCAGTGGTGAGACATGCCAAAGCTTTCCCAAGGATGAAATATCCCAGGATATTCCCTCATTATGTCCATTCTCATCTCTTTGAACTCTCTAGAAAGATATTACATGGCCACCAAAAGATTTCTTGCAAAATCTTCTTCTTCTTTATCACTTCTAGTTTCAGGGGCTTTACCCTTGTCTTGATCCTCAATGGTGTAATAAAAGTTCTTGTGGCTTCTGTTTTGATAAATTTCTCCCTCTCAGAAGGAGGCCCATCTTATTCTGAATGCAACAGGGCTGTGATTCTCCAATGAAAACATAAGCTATGCCAAGACAGGAGCTCTGATACCACTGTAATATCCCAAAATGGGAATGCACAGTAGTGCCTACTGAAATAATGCACTTATAGGAAATATATGAATAGAAATGAGTTTTTAGCCCTTGGATCCATTAGATCAACATTTTTGGAGTCTAGATCCAAAAGGGGAGTAAAAAAAAATCAAAATAGGTGTGGTAAATAGATCTCCCACTACCTAGTATAGCTGAAAAACACCGTACAAGAGGGGCTGTAGCTATGCACAACAAACTGCTTTAGAAATAACGCAGTCTTGGAAAGAATGAGCAGGAGGCCATCAAATAAGATAAAATTTTGAATATACAATAGAAAATCAGATTTATAATGATGCTCTTACATTATACAGTAGAATACATAAGACAAGAGAGAAGGAAATCTTCATAAAACAAGGTTGCAACATATGTATAAACTGTAAAATGGCTTAACAACGTTATTTTATGGAGTTGCAGCAGCTTAATGTTACACTTCAGATCTAGAGCAGATCTATGTACAAAATATCATATCCATTTCAGATCTGTACACTAGAAAGGCTCTATTACAAGATCCCCTTGGGGTTTTGATCAAATCATGCAATACAAAGAATAGATCTGAGTTTTAAGTAGCAGATTTGAAATATTATTGAGAAATTTCTGAAGATGAATTTACATTAAAATAGATCAGATATATATAGAACATGGATCATCACGCTAATCCATGGATCACCAAATTGAAAGGAAAATCCCAGCACCAGAGATCTCTCATTAAAAATAGGATCAAAACACCCTGCAAAACCTCTACTGAAAATAACGCAGTCCCTAAAGGGAAACTATGTTGTAGCTTGAAAAACTGAGTTGGCCTGATTCCAAGGTACAAATTTGAAGCTCAAACAACTAATGCACTCTTCCAGGAGGTTAAAAGACACACTCACTAAGAAGAGGCACTAGTACAAGCTAGATCTGAACAGATCTAGTGTTCCACTTGCTGCAGCCTACAAAGCAACCAAACCCGCACTGGATCTGCATTACAGTTGGAATTAGAGCTTGGAAATATGCCTGATAGTGGATGAAACCAGCAAGACTCCTCCAAGAATCCCCAATGGAAGAGGTGAAATCCCTGCATATGAACTCCAAGTGCTAAGCAACACAATTCTCCACTGAAAAACATAGAATGGCATTTGTCTAAACATAGAAGATACTCAGAAATATAGACAATCAAAAACCTTCTCTTGCTGCCTTCCCCTTCCTTTTATAAGATAAAATCCTTGAAAAACCCTAAACCACCTTGATGAGCTAGCTCCTGTCACATGAGGGGGCTCCTTCTAGAACTGCACTATCCCTTCATGAGGTACATTGTCTCTAGACAACGTTGTAGATTTGGTCAAGGTTGACCCAGTCTCATAGCTCAAACCCCTTTCACACCTGCAAGTGATTTATTTGCATGGCCCAGATTTATCCTTGTTCATATGGGCATTGACTTATTCATTCTTTTTAGGAGTTTTACATGTCCTCCTTTATTCATTTATCCATGCAATAGAAAATGAAATAAAAATGTATATTCCTCTTAGCTTAGGCTAAGTAGGAATATTACAGATGTAAATATGCCCAAAACCCAAGTACCTTTTAGTTTTGAAGGAGAGATTTCTAAAATCAAGATAACCATACCTCTCACTGAACTGGTTACTCAAGAAGTGTATAGGTCCCAAGTTCTGAAAGTATTAAACATGGGAAATGATACTGACACTTTGCACTTGACTGATGACAAACCTGAGCTTTTGTTTGGGCCTGGAGTGGAAGGAAAATACCAAGAAGGAGCCATTCCCCCTTTATATGTTAGCTTAAATAAACAGGAAAAAATCTTGCATAATGTCATGCTAGACTCTGGTGCCTCTCACAACCTCATGCCTAAATTTGTGATTGAGATATTAGGCCTAGAAATTAATAAACCTTACAAATACTGTTTCGGGGAAAAACACCCTAGAGGTTTGTTGGGTTAAAACCTCCACGGATCAAGGCATGCTATTCAAGAAGGACTCACACAACCACACTTGTATGCTAAAAACTATATAACATCAATAGTAGAACTCACCCGTAATCCTACATTTGATGTAGATCCCATGGGGTCCAAACCCCCAGCAACCCTTCTTCCTCCTTTACCTGAAAACCAAGAAGAAACGTGCACGGAAATCTAGTTGTACAACATATATTTATCCTTAATGTCAGTGAAATCCATGTGAAACATCATATAAACAATAATAAATGCTTAGATAATAACCTTTTCACATATGCAAGCAAATATTAACATGTGAATTCAGGAACAAGATGGTTCTTCTTCATTATGAACATCATGTACAGTAATAAAAAGTGGAGAGATCACCTGAATCTTTCCACGATCTTCGAACAAACCGTCATCCAGATCCGTCCCACCCTTGCCTCGCTAAGATACTTTCAAGACTTGTGCACTCGAGATGGCATATAAATTGATGAACATCTCCAGGAAACAAGAGTTTCCTGTAAAAATCTGGGAAAGTGCAGGAGGCACAGGAATTCAGACTTGAATTTGGATTCCAACAGAGTATAATGTCTATAAATTTTTCTCTCCCTTAGGCCATGCACATGAGGGGCTTTTATACTCCCTCAAAGTAGTTTAAATCAGTTGGAAACAGTTGGCCACGTGCTGGGGTGGTTGAACTACTAGAGTAACCATCAACCCAGCCCGAAAATATGGATTTTTATATATTTTTTAATGATTTTAGTGGCATATGCGGAAAAGTACATGTGGACTCGCGTATACATGCGGAAAATTCTGGGCATACCCGCGTATGGGATTTTTAACACTGTTTTTTATGAATTTTGTTCAAGTCTGTGGGAATGGGTGCCCAAGGCCAAAGAGACAATCATGAATCACATGAGGGTGAAAAATGATGCTATAACAGATTCCCCCTAATATATGAGGTCAGAAGGGGTACATGATGGCCGAAATATATTATGCACATAGAAATAACTTCACAAGGACAAGAGAGGACTTCACCAGATTTCAGCCTGCCAAAAACCAATGAAAGAAAACAGAGAGTCAACTCATGCTGAGGCGGGCATACCCATGCTTTTTCAAAAATACATCATATAGAAAGTACAGAATAGATCCAAAATGTATACAAGTATAGCTGAACGGAAAGTACACAATGAATCATCTGAGCATGGCCCGGAAGTACAAGTCAGAATCAATGTCTAAGTATCACATATAGAAAGCTGATCAATGATGCTGAAACTGGATGTCTGATCATATAAGTAACTGAATCTCCAAGTACCAAATCATAAGAGGTGGAATAAATGGTACAATCACGCAACTCAAGAGCCAACATATAGGATGTTGTTGTACTGACACTGCAACATATAAGGGTGAACAACATCACTGGCAGAAACTAAATGGACTGTCAAAAGTGAACCAAGAAATGCTGATGCAACCCGAGGTCTTCACCGATCACTATGGCACAATTCTACACAATGGGAATAAATTAGCTGAAGTCGACCATGTGAGAAATCGTTGGATTACCGGTCAATGATGTATACCGTTAACCAACGCGAGACAACCCACCAATAATGAAAATGAGTGTCAAGGTGCCCCAGTACAATCTAACAAGTGTGAATGAATGAGTTGAAGTCAAACACTTGAAAGAATCTACCAATCAGGAGGCAATGATGAATCCCCACTGTCGATAGCGAAGAGTCTGCCACTGATGACTGCAAACCCTAAGGTACTGACAAAAAGACTCTAGACCTTATTCCCAGAGCAATGAGTCGGAGTCAATGGGAAAAGATCTGCTGGAAGGAAGGCATTAAGGCATCCCACATCAGTCCAGCGCGAGTGTAACCCGCAGGCCAAGATTTGGAAGGAATCGGACGAAGTAGAGTAACGGAACCAAAAATGAAGTACGTTTCCGACATGCACAAGATGAAGCTAGTGCATGGAAGAAACCCTCTGAACCAACCAATAATGAAAGCTGACACAGAGGCGAGAAATCCACCGATAGGGTCAAATGGAAATCAAGGTACTGCACAAATCCCAAGTGTGATAATGTGTGCTGACGTCGAACACAGGGGAAACCACTCAGTCAAAGACCCATGATGATGATCAAATGCTGAGCACGAGGTCACCTATCAATGATGGAAATAGGCCCAAGGTGCGGCTCTAGGCTTGCTCTCAGAGCAATGTGTCGTAGTCGATAAGAGACAAACCCGCCGGCGAGAAGTCAATGGAGACCTTCTCAAACCAGCACGAGCAGAAGATCAAAACATCTGATGTGATAGAACATGATACTGACAAGACCGGGAAGGCCGACTGAATAATGAGTCAAGAGACACCGCAGAATGGCCGACTCTGGTTAGACTTCCCTTGAACAAAAGCACGACTCGTGATGACCATGGAAGTAAAAAGTGACACTGTATAAGTCTGTTATGCAGGAGGCAGAACAAACTCTCCATATGATTGGAAGAGATAACCAACCGGGGGAGGACTGACAAGTGAAACATGGTAAAGGCTGAACCTAGGTCAAAAACTAAAACCATCCCAAATGTAGGAAATATATATAAGTATATGTGCTTTGTTCAAGGGCGACAAACTGACTCTGTACTGCCATCAAAACAACGAAGATACATCCCGTTCCCGCTCTTTTTTGTTATATTTGATTTTTTTGTCTTTTTCATATAATAAGCCTGAAAAAGAATAAAAGAATGCTATGGTACAATGGATAGAACGAGTATCAAGAAACAGATGCACTAGTTCCTGGGATTGGAATGGTCCTATGCTCAATGCAAGGTGGCAAAAACTGGTAAGCGATACTCGGAGGAATGTTCCATCCATGGGTAAAGAGGGTGTCAAGTCGCGATAGCTAAGTTCATGCAATGGTTAACTTGTACAGATAGTCAAGGTCAAAAGTTGGCTTAAAAATTGAGTCCAAAATGAAGCCGGCTAAAGGCCAGGATAAACAAGTAGCCAATATGCAATGCAGTAATACAACTCAATAACACCAGGGAGCCTCTAGGGTAATAGCCAGAAAAATGATAGTGAGGAAGAAGAAGAATGAAGCTTCAACACATAAGTCATGGCAGGACTAAAGAGGACTCCCAAGCCTACATAAAACGCAGCATGGGCAACAAGTGATAGTGAGGAACTAACTAGGAAGCCCATGTAAAGGAAGGCTCTACCACCAAGTCATGATTAAATAATTGGCGAGTGAAATGGGTGTAATACTCATGACCTGATGGGATCGACCCTATGGCAAGTGATCAGAATGGAGGCTAGCATGCAGAATGCAATGGAAAGTGGATTCCATAACCTATATGCCAGTGAAGATCATATACCTGCCATGACGGGTCAGCAGTCATGGATCAAAAACCGGGAAAAATCTCAAATTCGTCAAAATGTACCTGAAAATATACCAATCTGGGCACTTCCAAGCATCCGGATTATGCAGCTTAAGATAGATTGAAAAAATAAGCATAACAAATTTTTGCAAAAAAATTTCAATTTTGGGCATAAATACACAAGTTACCTCATATTTGGTTCATTGTTACATTGCTGATTTGGGAAAAAGTGCTCTGGAGAAAAAGCCTCTTTCGTCAAAATAGGAGCAATCGACAGTCAAACTTCACCGAATTTGTTAGGTAAGCTCTTAATTCATCCTTGTTATTCATTTTGTCCATTCATAAGTTAAAAATTAGGAATTTTCACCGTGGAACCATTTGTTTAAAATCACGGGTTTGCGCATACACGGGTTTATAATGACCAAGTCGCGTATATACACGACTGTACACAAAGAAAGTCGCATATGCGCAACCCAAAAAAACGCGTATCTAATGAAAAAATTATTGAATTTTTGCAGGATGACTATATCTTGGAGAGAGCGTGAACACAGTGCCATTGACAATGAAGTCATGCAGGACCAAGTATCACTCAATATTCTTCGAAATTGTGGATTGCTCAAGTTTTTCAAAATGCCAAATATGAAGAGTAATGTCTGGTTGCTCGAAATGCTTGTGAATTATTGGGAACCAGAAGAAGACTGCTTCATAATAGATCAAATGCCCAAACGCATCAAGGTGGAAGATATCTATTTTATTACTGGACTCTCCCGGAGGGGGGAGCCAGTAGACTTGCATGGTAAGCCTTTGGGAGGGCTAACCGTGGAAGATTACGTCCACGTCTACTGCGTAGAGGGTTCCAAGAAAGTTGGAACTCAAATTTCTATCAAAGATTTAAGAGACTTGCACATGAAAATTCTCCTTTTTACCATTGGCAGGGTAGCGGGATCTGCTTCCCTACACCAGGCATCCAGGACTCAAATGAGTATAGCAGTGGAATGCTTAACTCATTTATATGATTGGTGCACAGCTCTATTGATGAACATGAAGCAAAAATTGACTTCTATCCGAAAAGTAAAGACAAAACATTTTGGATATGGTACAATCTTGATGACATTCTTCTTTGAGAAGATTCCTGGGCTGAGACCCAAAGTGATCTGTTCTATCAGCAGCCCGAGAGACCCAAGAATTTCCCGATGGGCTGACTTGATGAAGAGATTGGGGAGAAGTGAAGTTCCCCAAACCACTTGGGATGATGAGTTCTTCCAATGGTGGGGAGAACAAATCATCGTTGTGGAGGACTATCCCTATGCCGAGATGGATTTCCGAGGCGATCCAGACCTCGTCATTCCACCTGGCGCGGCATGGGGTATAGTCGGTAAGTTTGCAATTTTTGACTTATATAATTTTTTGGATTTTTTCAATATATGTGAAAAAATGTGGAAAACAAACATGTTTTTGATTGGATTCAAAATGACTTACAATTTTATAATGATCATGATACAGATATTGGACCAGTTCGACCTGAGGGTTACCCATGACATAAGTGTCGCAGAGGCGAGGCGGATACAGTAGATCCAGACAGGACCCTCCAGGCTGTACAGAGGAACTTGGAGGGGTTAACCCGCCAAGTACCTATGGCTGCAGTGGAATATCTGACTGAAGCCATCCAGAGACGGGTAGTAGGAGTGCCTCGTGACTGGGTACGGTTATTCCACCGAGTCGCCACCGCGATCGTGTTCTATAGGAACACAACTTCTGGGCAGGGACCACAGGAGTAGATAGATATGATATACCAGATGACTGTATATTTTTTGAGACTGAACATGATCGGGCATAAGCCCAATTTTTGTATGACTTATGAATCCAAATTTTGTATTGTTTTTTGAACATTCTGATGATATATATACATCGATTATTTGATGTGATGTGACAAATGTATAAAAATGTATGATGTTTTTTATGATTAAATTTTATTGTATGGAATGATTAATATGCCAATCAATTGCTTGATTAGCTAATGAGTCTGTCGTCCAATTGTCGACTCAAAGAATATGAATGAAAGTTAAAAATTGAAATGATCTTTGTAACAAACGTACCCTCAAGAACAACTGGAGTAAAAATGGATCTCGAACCCGATAAGTATTGTTCAACTGCGATACCACCAGCTGGGAGTCCAAGAAAACTACCAACGAATCAACACCCAAAGATATTGCCTCCGAGAGTAGATAAATAACTGCAGTGTATTCTGCTATATTATTGGAAGCAGGACCAATGCAGACTCCTCTTGATACTAACAGCTGACCGGATGGATGATGAAGCACCCAAGCCATGGAAGCCAAGTTCCAGGTGTGTTTACTAGCACCATCGGCGAAACCAAAATGACTCATAACATTCGATACAACTTGCCAAAGAAGATCAAAAAAAATCACCATCGCATCAAAGATTGAAAAAACCAGATATGTACAAAGAAAAACTACTATATACAAAAAGAAAAATGTCAGGCCGAAGCCTAGGCATAATACTTTTTCAAATAGAGCCCATTTCTGGGCTCCGACAACTCGTTTCCTTCAAAATCAACCAAGGTATATGCTCCTTTTTTAAGGATTTTTTTAACGATGAAGGGCCCATACCACATAGACTTAAACTTTCCTGCCCCCAGGGCATCTTTTTCTTGGGCATAGACCAAAACAAGGTCACCTTCTGAAAAAACCCTAGGTTTGACCGCCTTATCATACTAAATTTTAACTCTGTTTTTATGCGCTTCATTCATCGTGGCGACATCCCGACGCTGCTCATCAAGATGTTCCAGATGAAGGAGACGTTCCTCAAGACTAGAAGTGTCAGGAAGAAGTTCAACAGCTAATTTAAGAGAAGGAATCTCACATTCAATGGGAAATATGGATTCCAACCCGTAAACTAACTGAAACGGAGTAAAGCCAGTTACAGTTTTCACTGACGTCCTGTATGCCCAAAGTGCAAGATATAGCATAATATGCCAGTTGGATTGAGCTTTATTGATTGTCCTTTGAAGAATTGTCTTCAAAGATTTATTCACGGCTTCCACTTGCCCATTGGCTTGAGGATAATATGGAGATGAATGCTCCTGCCGGAAACCTAATTTTAGAGCCAACTCAGCCATCATGCTATTCTGAAAATGATTGCCATGATCAGTGAAAATCTCTCTAGGAATACCAAAATGAGCAATAACCTGGTTGAAAAGAAAAAGAGCTACAGTCTCACCATCATTCGCAAAAGTAGGCATAGCCTCGACCCACTTCGTAAAGTAGTCTACTGCTACAATAATGTACTTGTGACCTTTAGCTGAAGGCAGGTTACAAGTAGTATAATCAATACCCCACTTTGTAAAGGGACTGATAGTAATGACTGGAAAAAGTGGAGCTGGATGAGCGTGCATTTTTCGAGTATAGAGTTGACATGGATGACACTTTTTGATCGACTCCTTACAAACTTTGAAAATCGAAGGCCAAAAGTACCCAACACGCAAGATCTTTTGGGTTGTAGAAGGCCCAGATAAATGACCACCACAAGCTCCACTGTGGCAATCATTCAGCACAGCCTCAGCTTCTTCGAGAGTTAAGTAACATCTCAGGATTGAATTAACCCCTCGATGGTATAAAGCATCACCAATGATCAAGTAATTCTTAGCCAAGTGACGCAACTTACAACGCTCATCTTTCGAAAGAGGGAAACTTCACAGTCTGGAGCTACACAATTATATCTCCATACCAAGGATCCTGTGGAGAGATAAGAAACAAATGTTCATCCAAGAAGGATTCATCATAGACTATCTCATCCCCACAGGGAAACTCTGAGATCAATTCCGCGAAAACCAATGATTTCTTGGACTTGACAGACATAAACTCAAGATCAAATTCCTGCAAAATCACAATCCATCTATTGTATTTACCCCCAATCACTCGCCTACTGAGAACAAACTGAAATGGATTGGCTGCTGCCAAGACATAAGTTTTTCATATAATAATGTAATGCCGGAGTCGCTGCATAGCATGAACAGCTGCTAAAGATAATTTTTCTATCAGAGTATACCGGAGTTCAGGTCCTACCAATCCTCGACTAAGATAGTATATAACATGCTCTACCAGAGCATCATCTTCCTGAACCAGAACCATACCAATGGTAGATTCTGCTGCTGCAAGATACAAAAGGAAATCCCTGCTATAATCAGGTGGACTCAATAAAGGAGCAGAGGTCAATGCTTTTTTCAAAGCATCGAATGAGCATTGAGCGAAGTCATCCCAAAAAAATGGAACTCCCTTCTTTAACAATCTCATAAATCCCTTGGTAACTTCAGCATAATTTACGACAAATCTCCGAAGAAAATTAGCCTTTCCTTGTAGAATTTGAAGTTGACGAATAGATGACGAGGGAGGCAACTGAAGTATTGCCTCAACCTTGAAGGGATCTACCCTATTCCCTTCCCTAGACACAATGAATCCCAATAACCGACCAGATGTAACCGCGAAAACGCACTTGTTCGGGTTCAACCTAATCTTGTAGAAATGACATCGTTCAAATACTCAACGGAGGTGAGCAAGATGATCCATCCTCTTTCGAGAATGAGCAGCTAAATCATCCAAATATGCCTCGATAATATGTTTGATGTCGTGGGAGGCATATGACATGGCCCGCTGAAACGTAGCCCCAGCATTTTTAAGACCAAAAGGCATCTTCTTGTAAGAAAAAGTACCCCAGGGACAAATAAAGGTAGTCTTATACTGATCTTCAGGACGGATAGTAATCTGATTATATCCAGAGAAACTGTCCATGAAGGAAAAAATCTCGTTACCGGCACACTCATCGATAATCTGATCTATAAACGGTGTGGGGTAATTATCTTTTGGACATGCTTTATTAAGGTCTCTGAAATCAATGAAAACTCGAATTGTTCGTTGTTTTTTATCTACGGGAACAGGGTTTGAAACCCATTCAGTCAAAGGAACCGGATAAATAAATCCTGCCTTGAGCAGCTTCTCCACCTCGGCTTTGATAGCTGCAGCATTCCTAGGATTAACCGGATGAAGTTTTTGCCTCACCGGCTTAGCGTTTTCGTAAGTCTTGATCTCATGCTGGACAATAGATGGATCTATACCAGGCATTTTTTCATAAGACCAAGCGAACACATCCCTATATTATTTAAAGAGATTGGTGTAAATCTGAATCTATTCAGGGGAACATTCAGCTCCGATGAAGACATTCTCAATAACATTGGGATCCCTGGAAATGTTCACCGGGATAGTTGGAGAAATCGCAGCCATGTTCCCTTCAGCATATACCTATGTTGGTGATAAAGGGTTCAGGACTGGGTGAACAGGACCAGGAGATGGAGGACTTGGAAAACTTGTTTCAACTTCGCTCAAATCAGGTAAAAATTAGGACCGATGATGCAAATCATCCCACGGTCTATCTATACCAGTCATAGCTTCCAGGATGGCCTCTTCAGATGGAAGAGTGGTATCAAGGCAATCCTGGGCAGAAGAAGAACTAAGTGTCCAAGCCGGAGCCACATCTCCATCCAACTCTTCCGGTGAAAGAGGAGCTAGAATGGACTCTGCAGAGTCAACAATAGATTGATAATAAATCTCAGCTGCAAACATGGGAAACGTCATTCCACCCACTTGACCTTCTGCTGATGTGGCGGTAGGGGAAGGCAAGGTCCAAGGGTCCGAAAAATAATGATTTCTGAAGAACTCTCTTTGAAGAGGAGCCCTGGAGGATGAAATTGAATTTATATGAACCGTAGGAGGTGGAATATCAAAAGTACCCATCAAGGAAGAATACATTCCAACCCCTAAATTCTCAACAGGCGACTTGGTATTATCCAACTTTGGAATAGTTGAGTCAGTAGATGCATTCGGGTCTACAGGAGGACAGTCCAGTTGGTCCACTGTAACAATCCTCCCTTCGTGAGGGAAACAAATAATCCGAAATAATGAAGATGCAATGGCATCCATCTCATAAATCCAGTTTCTTCCCAACAGAAGGTTGTAGTCCAAGCTTGCATCAACTATCCCAACCTCTATATTTCCAGTTTTTCCCCCAACACAGATAGGAAAAGCTGGGAAAATACCATGTGGTTTGTGAGAATGACCATCAAACGCAGTCAGAAAAGTAGCAGATGGAGCAACTGCGGGAGATCCAATTCCCTTCTAGCATGCGAGAGACATCACACATGTGGAAGCACCCTCATCAACGACCGTTCGAAAAATATTGCATTTTCGATACAACGATTTGATATGAAAAGCCATATGATGGAGAAGTCTCTTTTTAAAATTATTCATATCGAAAGTAATCATAAGAGAGTTCTTTGGATCAACAGCCCCAATGGGAGTGAGAAGAGCGCTGCGCTGAGAAGGACAAGACTGGAGCACCTCAAGAGCTGACATGGCACAAGGACTCTACGCCAGATCTTCCACAATAGAGTAGTTCTGGGCAACCCTAGCATTTGGATTAATTGTTGTACGCTTGGTAGATGCTTTTGGCATCCGAGGTATAGTCTCAACAGAAGGCCTCGTAATATGAAGCGGCTCAGTAGCATCGGGAGCACCCTTAGCTTTCGAAGACTCTTCTTCGCCATAACCATGGGATCTCGTGGTGACATCCACGTGAGCACTCATCATGTATATGTTTGACGAAATTTCCCCTTCCTGGGTGCCCCTAGAGGAAGCCCCAGTATTTTGATTCGCGCCAACAACTAGCTGTTGCCCTTGGGGAAAAGGGTTTGTCAACACAACCTGGGAACTAGAAGAACCCTACTGAGCTAACAAGCACTGCGCATCCTAAATTTTAGGGCAAAGGTGAGTAAGATGGTCTCCAGCACATAACTTGCATGGAAACTTCACTTTCATTTTATCCTTTGGACCCTCACCAACATTCTCGTTGGTTTTATTTGCATTAACCTTCCCATTCTTGCCCTTTTTATTATTATTCCGTCCCTTCTTCTTCCCTTCGGATTGTTGATTTCCTTTGGGGTCGGAAGTTTGGATGGAATTTACTGACAAAGACTGGGAAGGCGATGACTCAGCAGGCACAGCCTGACCAGAAGGAGCAGATTGTATAGACAACTGCTGCAATTGAGTAAGCAGGTTAGCTACACCACTATTGATCGACCCAATAAGTCCATCACCATGAGGACCAGGATTAGTCTTGGATAAATCTAATTTGGAGTGAGGAGCATTAGGAAAATATTTATGAAGGACTCCAGACTGAGAATATATCAATTCAAGCTGCTGGGCCCTAAAAATGGCCTGCTCCTCGGAAAATACCCCAGAGAGGGATACGTCCTTAGAAATGTCTGACTGCAGAGATTTCAGAAACCATTCCAAAAGGAATTCTCCTGGAATATGAGCTTTAATAAGCCTCTTCCTTCTCTGCCATTCCTGAATATGGTCAGAAATGTGGGTTGCATCGTCCTGCTTAAAATTAGCTAGGAGTTCAGTCCCGGCGTCATAACGGACGGGCAACTGGAAATGATTTAGAAATGTAACAGCCAGATCTCCAAATGTAGCAAAATTTCCCCCAGTTAACTCAATATACCACTTGGCAGCGTTTCCAGTTAAGGTGCGTTGAAACAATCTCAACCTAATCGAATCATCGATCAGGGAGTTAGAAGAGCACCATAAATGGAAGGTGGTGATATGGTCGGCCGGGTCCTCTCCATTCTTGCCTTCAAACTTTGGAATGTCTGAAGGTAGTTTGGTCAGAACCGGAGGCCACCCCGGACTGTACCAGATTGGATCATTCGTCAATTTCGACAGATCTGGAAAGTTTAACGTTGCTAGAAAAGGTAAACGAGGCGGAGCCTGAGGATTCCATCCTTGATGGGATGCATTCCCTACATTCTAAAAAGAATACCCTGGATCTGATGAGGCACCAGGTTGCCAAAAAGAACTCGTAGAAAAGGTTGGGCCAAATGACCCAACATTTGGAGAAGGACCCCCTCCCAACGTAGAGTTACCAAATACTACGACCCGGTTACCAGTATTGAATGAAGAGGAAAGCCCCTGATAGGGGTTCCAGGCATTAGAAAGAGGGGAAAAAGTCTGATAAGCACTCGAAGAAGGGAAAGAAGCATTCCCTTGGTGGCCAGCGTAAAAATTATTCCCTGCCCCCGCTGTAGTAAATACAGGGTTCCAACCTGTAAAAGTAGTCGAATTCTGACCTCAAGACCAAGGGTTAAAACTCTGAGTCTGAGAAGTAAACAGAAAAGATCCTAAAGAAGGATTTGAACTAGGAATATGCCCAGTTCCGAAGGGGAACCCTTGAAAAGAAGTTGATCCACTAGCCATGGAAGACATGGGTGTAGATACAGCTGCAGCAGCGGAAAAGGAAAAAGGAGGAATCCCACTAGTGGGCATTCCAAAACAAAAGGGACCAGATTGAGAAGCATGTGCTTGGGTGAAACCAGAGCCAAAAACAGCAGTACTAGAAGCAATCGAAGATATAGCAATAGTGCCTCCTCCTTCAACTGAAGTAGGAGTCTGAATGCCTGCAGCACTCACAACAGAAGCCGCATTCCCAGTCGTGGCCATTGAAAGGTATGAATAATACAGAGGATCTTCTGGTCTTGTAGACTCAGGTCTGATGTACTCAACAACGAACGGATAATCAGGAGGAAGAGGAGATGGAAGTGACTCAGAGGGTTGAGATACTTCCTCTACTTGTACTTCTTCTTCCTGTGGAAATAAGACTCTCGAGGTGAGTGGAACGCTCCTCTCAGAACCAGTACCAGAGCCAATTACAAAACCTTCAGACCCTTGTGGAGGATCTCTCTCCACTGCGTCAGACGCCACAGGGTGATATACACCTGCTATGTTACTCCTACGCCTTCTTGAAGAAGGCTTTGCACTCTCGGGAGATAACCCCCGGATTCTCCTCGATCGACGAGGCGCTTGATCAGCCACTTTAACAAATTTTAATTAGACTCAAAAATATATAAAGCTAGGCAAGCTAGGAGCAAAGAGCACTCACTACAAAAAATCCTTGAGATACAACCAAGCAAACAACCTTCAGGTATTTCCGCTCCGGGTGATTAGGACCGGACACCAAAATACAATAACGCGAAGAATGGGACCTCCCGAAAGTAGTCTGGGATAATTACGGCCCAGGCCTACTACCGAAGGTAACAGAAACAGTTATTCCGACCTCCTAACAACAACCTTTGCCAGCACAAGTACCCAAGCTTCGCAAGGGCACCCCCCAGAAGTACTGCTGGAAGTGATACGACGTCTGTCTTAGGTACCACGGGTATTCCCCCCCACAGTCACCTGTGTGGAACCTAGGAATGGCAACTATGGGCACCAATCCATGTCAAAAGCCGGGCGGAACGGTCTTGAGGCAAGATCCAGCAATCAGAGAGGGGGTATCTCTCTTCTTGGCCTTCACTTCCCCTCGCGCTTGACTCTTTGGAGGAGAGCTTTCCCGGTCCACCTAACGGAGTTGGATTTCGCTCAATTAATAAACTTCTATGTTTTAGTTTGAGCGGCCTTGGAGAGTTAACTCTCCACTCACCTAATCCAAGGCCCTACAACCTAGCTAGTTGGTGTATGACACTTAATAAAAACTTGCTAGTTATTTTTAAATTATAACGCTTATTTTAATCGGCTGTTATATTAAGTCAAAGGGATATGGAAATGAAACTCGTGGTGTTTTGTGACGCAGAAAAGAAATTAATGAAAACCAAACTACATGCAAATGCAGTAATTGCCTTTCAATGAAAATAAATTTCTACATGGGTTCTACGAGATTATATATTTTTTTTATTTTCAGATAACAAACTTCACACTCCCAAAAACTATGAAAAAAGACTAAATGCTTAAGTGCACCTGATGCAAATAACTAAGAGCATGCAAATTGTAAGATGCAAAATCTACTAAAGCAGAGAGAAATTTCCCAAATATCCTTCATTTTTATCACTTTTTGGTTGTCCACAAAACTAGTTCCCAAAAGTAGAAACTCTCAATATGAAGACACCAAAATACGCTTGAAAACAAGAGGAAGAAATCAATAACAATTCCTTTCCAAAATCAAGTCAAAAACCAAAGGCAAGAAATTTCAACCAAGCTTCAAAAGATGTAACAAAACAAAAACAAAAATGCAAAACGAAAGCAAATGAAAAAACAAAATGTTTTTTGACCTTTTGAATTTATAAAAAGAAGATCTCTAAGAGACCAAGAAAACTATCAAATCCAAAGCCAAAACAACTCTAAATTTCAAGAAAAAACTCCAAAAAAATGCTCCAAATCTTATAGGGCTACCTAGTAGCAAGATTTATATGAGAAAAAGAAGACAAGAAACTCAGCAACTCAGCCCAGAAGAATAGTACAACCTTGCAGCAAACAAACTTCAAAGAACCAAGAAAGACTCTTCAAAAATTGCAACAAGACCTAGTCAAATGAACTCAATAAAACCAACCAAAAATTGGCAAAAATCGAAGCACAAAGCAAGACGCAAAGCTAGGAAAGAGTAAATGAGCAGAAGCTCTCTATCCTGATGAAGCAGAACAGCCAAGAATCCCCAGGAAGAGATCTTGGTACTCGAACCAGAAATGCAAGCACTAAAAACAAGATTTTTCCAGATAAGCTAGTCTTCAAGCAAAAAAGAGAGAGAAAATACCAATGACCACTTTCAACACAATCCAGAGGCTATAAAGACACTACAGGAATAGGTCTCCACAGGCAGACAAGACTAAAAAGTCAAGAAATCAAAAATTTCAAAATTTTCCCAGGCATACGCTACTTGATAGTTTTGCAACAAGCATGCATACGCGACTGTGTCAAAGGAAACCTGCGTATACATGACTTCCTTTGAAGCAAACTGCATGTATACGCGTCTGTGTATAGACAAACTTGCGTATCAAAAGGTAAATAAAAAATAAAAAAGATCAAGCCTGGATAAAGAACCAGGTCTTCAGTCTGACTGAGAAAGAGTTAACTGGACTGGTAATAATGATTCAAACTGTTGGAAACCTTTAAAACAGCTGAAACCACCCAACAAGGGAATCACAAGAATGCAATCCCCAGCGGAGTCGCCAGTTCTGTTTCAGGGAAAAACACCCTAGAGGTTTGTTGGGTCAAAACCTCCACAGATCAGGGCATGTTATTCAAGAAGGACTCACACAACCACACTTGTATGCTAAAAACTAGATAACATCGATAGTAGAACTCACCCATAATCCTACGTTTGATGTAGATCCCGCGGGGTCCAAACCCCCAACAACCCTTCTTCCTCCTTTACCTGAAAACCAAGAAGAAACGTGCATGGAAATCTAGTTGTACAACATATATTTACCCTAAATGTGAGTGAAATCCATGTGAAACATCATATAAAAAATAATAAATGCTTAAATAATAACCTTTTCACATATGCAAGCAAATATTAACACATGAATTCAGGAACAAGATGGTTCTTCTTCATTATGAACAGCATGTACAGTAATAAAAAGTGGAGAGATCACCTGAATCCTTCCACGATCTTCGAACAAACCGTCGTCCAGATCCGTCCCGCCCTTGCCTCGCTAAGATACTTTCAAGACTTGTGCACTCGAGATGGCATATAAACTGATGAACATCTCCAGGAAACAAGAGTTTCCTGTAAAAATCTGGGAAAGTGCAGGAGGCACAGGAATTCAGAATTGAATTGGGATTCCAACAGAGTATAATGTCTATAAATTTCTCTCTCCCTTAGGCCATGCACATGAGGGGCTTTTATACTCCCTCAAAGTAGTTTCAATCAGTTGGCCACGTGCTGGGGTGGTTGAACTACTAGAGTAACCATCAACCCAGCCCGAAAATAGGGAATTTTTATATGTTTTTTAATGATTTTAATGGCATACGCGGAAAAGTACATGTGGAATCGTGTATACACGCGGAAAAGTCTGGGTATACCCGCGTATGGGATTTTTAACACTGTTTTTTATTAATTTTGTTCAAGTCTGTGGGAATGGGTGCCCAAGGCCAAAGAGACAATCATGAATCACATGAGGGTGAAAAATGATGCTATAACAAATACTTGTACTCATTCGATTCGAGTAGATTCAAGTGTTTGGGCCTAATCAAGGATATTTGTCTCAATCTGGCACAAATACCTTCTAAGAACCTAGTCATGGACATAGTTGTTGCTAACATTCCCCCCAAGTATGGTATGCTTTTATCCAAATATTGGGGGGCCAAGCTTCAGGGGAACCTCCAAATTGACATGTCATATGCTACCATCCTTGTTTTCAACCAAACCAGGAGGTTATACTGGGAGTCTCACATGAAGTATATGGTAAGTAGCCTGGATAGGCCAAAAAACACCCCTGTCTATTCCATTCACTCAGATCTTGATTCTTTCATCTTGTGTAATGAAGAGGACCTTAATGAGCAGGTAAGTGAAGTTGAGACAGATCTAGACACACTATAATATTCAAACCAGTCTCTGCTTGAGGGACACAACAGAACACTATAACAGCCCTCAACAACCACAAGATGATAAAACTAAACTTGACTTTCCGCAAACTGAAAATGAAATTTCAAAACCAAAAATTAGTTTGGAATCTGAATCAGGTTGCTAAAATGAAGGACAAACCTCAAAAATAGAACTTTTTCCTTTTTTCAATCCAGAAGTGCTGAAATACTCTCACATAATAGAAATCTTTAGCAATTTAGATCAAAATAATCTTATGTTTTTACCTTACATATACACCTCATCATCAAAGAGTTTTGTCCCTTCATAAGAATTATTTACTCTCACAAATATTTCTATGGACCCTAAAGGAGTATCTACTGGGATTGATATAGAGGAGTATGATGTAGGCAACCTAGGAAGGCCCAAAATGATTAAGTTATCCAAAACCTTGTCATTACACACAAAACTGAAATACATAAGGCTATGCAAGAAGTTTCAGGATGCTTTTGTATATAGGGATGAAAGCTTAAAGCCTTGTAACATAGGCATTATTCAAAAGAGGTCTCCTTCCAAGAGAAACATTGAAACCCTTGGACAAATTGTGTCACCTAACAAAGAAATCCAAAGGATGCAAACTGTGTATAGGCTTTAGGTACCTAGAAAAAACCTCCATGAAGTACAAATACCCTTTTCCCAAGATAATTCATACTATACCAAGAGTAGGAGTTTCTAACAAAATGTCATTACATGATAGTGTTTCAGGTTACCATTAGATGATACCTCTTCCAATCAATCAACATAAATCCATTTTCAAAGTTCCTTGGAGCAACTACATGTTTGAACAAATGCTTCCTGGGTTAGGGAGTGCTAAAGATACCTTCCAAAGAGTTATGGCCCCTGTTTTCAACTTCTTCACTATGATATACATTGATGACATCATCATCTATTTTGAAGCTGATAAAGAATACCTTTTCCACCTAAGAAGGATCTTTGATAGGAACAAGTTTTGGAAGCAAGACTCAAAGAGGAAATACCAAGGAGAGCATGGTCTATTTGAATTTTTTTTGGAAAAATCCTTACACCATGCCTTCAAATGGAGGTAACCATGTTTTATGTTTACAAGGGCTGAATGGAAAAAGAATGTTAGGACATCCTTTTGAGGACAGGATGCTCAAGTACCATTGCTGTAAAAACCCCTAGTTTAAAATTTTCATCCATTGTACATAAACATTGCATGAGAAAATCACAAAAACAAAAAAACATAGAAGGAAAGGAAAAAAGAGGGCAAATTTGAAAAGAGGTACAACCCCATACCAAAAAAATAGTAGTGCTAAAAGTGTGCAAGCCTAAATGCTACTACTTGTTCGAAAGGAAGATCTTGTTCATTCATCTAGCCTAATCATGGCTGAACATGCTTTAAATTTGTGTTGATAAGTTAGGGAAAGAGAGTTTCTCTAATAATTCAAACTTGACTTGTTAAAAAGGATAAATTAGGAATGAAAGACACTAGTTCCACACGCTCAACTGAACCAAAGAGAAAGATGGGGATACATACCAAATGATAAATCATAGCCCTTATTTTTCTAGTGTTGTTGGTACAAAAATAATGTTTGTGTGCAACTAGTTATAATGCCACAACCCATGGTAAGTCAGATTGCCTAATCCTGATTTAAACCATGCTTTCAATTTCATGTATATAGCTTAGAGAATGAAGTCTGTCATACAGTTCAATCTTGAAATTTAGGTAGACTAGGTAGAGAATAAAAATATTTCATTAGCATAATCTGAAATCTTGGAAATAATAAGAGTAGAAGTAGATAGTTTGTTTTGTTTTCAAAATAATAAAATGTCAAGGGATTACCAGTCCAAGTGCACCCAAGGAAGAAAAAATTCTAGGCAAAGTAAGCTGGGTAGGTAGAGATGAGTTTGAATCTAACATGTCCTTCAGATTTTTAAATAATAGCTTCAAGAGAAACATCATCAAATGAGAAGAAGTAAAAATCTGCCCAATAGATGAGGCACTAGACTTCATGAAACCAGAGATCTGATGTTTTGGACACCTCCTGAAAAGGAGCTACCCTCCCCAAGTTGAGCCACTGTTAGTCATTAGTAATTTTTTATTTCTATAGATGACTAAATTTTTATCCCAAAATTCTAGAAACAAAATTCATTTATATTGTGAGTTCTAGAAATATCACTGCCTTCATTATCCTTGGGATAAATTTTTCACTATTTTACTACTCTATCAAGTCATGGCCAGCCTCTCACACCTAGAAGACCAATCATGGGCTTATGCCACTCATTCTCACTATGTTTTTCCACCTCTAACCTTACCACTCTATTTTGAATTGCCTAACCTTTTTACTTCCACCTTGGATTGACAAATAGCCTAACCTTTTCCCCTATTCACCAAGTGCCTCAAGAATTGGTGGTTTCAAGCTACCTTTCTAGGCTCTTTAAATAAATCAAAATCATCAGTTTTTAGGTATGCAATGCATAAGGTTTTTCAAAACTCTGTTTTACACCTAAAAACCCTAAGTCAAGTTTTCAGCCAAAGTCCAAGTCTAAAAGGCCTCCCACTATGTCACCTACAGTGTCACAGGTCATAGGATTGTTTTGGTTTTCTAAATCTTTGTTTTTTCTGTGCCAAGAGGCTACAATCAAAGAGGAAGAAGATTAGCATATGATTGTCCAAATGGATCAGAAAATCTTCCAAGGAAGGCCTCCTTGTTCAAAACACAACTTCTGCAAAAAGACAACTGCCCATCTTAAACATTTCTACAGGAATGATTGAGATGGCCATAAGTAGAAAAAGAGGTAAGGTAAGAGGGAAAATCATCCCTAAGGGCAGCCACAACAAAAGAGAGGCAGTAGGCCTATGAAAAAATAAAATCAAGGTTTGTATGACTGATTGGTTAAAAAGTGTTGCCCAACAAGGAGCCAGTGCAAAGTATCACAAGGATAGAGGTACATCAATGCCACTGAGCATGAATTGAAGATTTATAGAAATGATAAATAGGGAAAGGAAAAATCCCTAAAGCCTAAATTTTGAGAAGGTAGGCAAAGAAGTGAAATTAAGACAATAAATCTCCATGATGACAGCAGGTAGATGTTTGAAAAATGCTATCAGAAGGTGACTTACATGGTTTGTCAAGGCAACACAGTTTCACTGCACCAAAGGGAGAAATTGTAAAAAGTATCAGTATGAGGGAGCCTAAGCTTTGAAGTGCTGTCAAAGGTCTTCAAAATGGTCAAGATAAGGAAAGCATGAGGTAAAGTGTCAAAATGGAAAATCATGCTAACCATGAAATCCCTGTTGGGTGACTAAAGGTTGTATAAATCCAAACAAATGACAAAAGGATCAAAGGCAAATGTGTTTTAGGCACCTGCAAAAATCAGAAGTGGCCAAGGGGATGACATAACATGGTATAATTTTCTAAACATTTTCAAAATGAACATGTTACTTTCACAACCAGTAAGAAAGTGAAAACACATTTTTTAGGTCAATTACACTCAAGAATGCCAAAAAGGGTAAGAACAATGGTTTTAATTTATCAGAAGAGACAGTTTGAATAGTGCCCAGATTTTCAAGAATAAAAAGGGGACCTCTACATCCTTTTAGTACACCATTACAAAAGAAAATCACTTGGAAAAGTTGTAAGTCACCTGCAAAAAGAGTCAAAGAAATATCAGTGAAAATTATAAAGTGACCAAAGGCAAACATAGCAAAGTGGGTTTTTAAAAATTTTATTTATTTTCAAAGGGTATAAAAGAACCTAAGTTTCCTTTTTCCAACTCACTTATCACTTAACAAGGAGAGAAAGCCTTCAAGATAAAATTTCTGCGTTCGGGCAAACGTTGGGCAAGAGAATCCTTGCCCTATGCTCCTGAAAAGTTGTGCTTCGCACATGTGTTTACATTCTTCAGAGGATATAACGCTGTGATGTGTGCCTGTGACCAGGCGCTATGCATTTAACAGTGTGCAGACCTAGCAGAGGACCTGTGCATAGAAACATGTTCAGAGAAGACACGGGCGCTACATGCCTACACGTTAAGCAGCACCTGAGAGCGTGCACAATCCCGACTGGCCCGAGCGCTGCTCGCTACCCTCTCACACTGCACAAAGGCCCGATAGGCCTGAGCCTTTTCTGTTTCAACAGCCAACCAAAAGATGTTCAGGAAAGACCTGACAGCGTTCAACTCCTCTCGGCGCTACGCGTAGGGCCGTTCAGGATGACCCGACAGCATGCAGCCCTGCCAGTGCTATGCGCATGTTCTGCACGATTCGGTAGCAACCCAACAGGCCATGCAACCACCCAACTGGCCCAGTGCTACATGCATGTACCTTTTTTCTGTTAGGAGGATTTATCCATAAGATATTGCCCTCAATTTTCTCAAAGCTTCTCAAATCCTATGCGTGGGTGCCTCCTGGAGATTGTTATGAGAGGTATTTAGATGCTTTCCACCCTTTCATAGTATTTTAAAGGTTTAACTTAGAAACTAAGGTACCTTCACAACCCGTTTTGGCATGTCAGTGATTTTGCATTCAGGATTACTTGACCTTCTCATTTTTCCCAAATTATCCCTCTTCACTCCCCTTCACTTACAAATCACTACCTTTCTCATCATCATCTTACTTACCCTCTCCATATCATTTTAGAAATAGTTTCAGGGTTTTGATTTAAAAGCAAGGGTAAAAGATAAAATGTCTAGAGAAGGCAATAGTGATAGTGGCATGGGAGGCCAAAGACCTAGGGGACAACAAAGAAAGGGTGGAAGAGTAAACAGATTTGAACCTTTGAACACTAAGGATTTGACAGCCTCCCCTACTACAATTTCATATTTCCAAGAGGTGGGTTGTTTTGATTTATGTGAGATAGTACAAAGAGTCCAAAGTCACCCTGAGTTGACCAGAATTTTTATCCTCAACCTCCATGACCATTAAGTGCATCTAGTTGGGGTAAATTTTGAGCTATCCACCAATACAATTGTTATGGCCACTGGGATACCTTTTATGGGAGAAAATAGTTCAAGCAGGTGAGTTTGGACTTGAGCCATTATCAACCTTTCTTGAAACCAAGATACCAAACTGATTGCAAAACTATTTTTCCATTTTCCCATTTGTTGGAAAGATATGCCCCCTTAATGAAAGTCACCATGAAGTATTTTACATGCGAGGGAGGTTTTCTATACTTTATTCCTACCATATAATACTACTTATGCACTTCACCAAGGCCAAGCTACTACATTTTTCCTATTACCTTTATAGAAGTATTGATAAGATGTCATACATTGTGCAAAAGAGGTATCCTTCACAACAAATGCAAAGTCTTTTCCACCATTCTCTTATCAAGATGATTGTGTTGCATCAATTAGAGCAACAGGGCATCCCATGGGAAGTGTTCATCGCCCATGATGTTTTCACAAATCCACAGCCTCTTCCTCTGCAAAGTTTACCCTCATCATCTCATCCACCTTCCTCCATTCCTCCATAACCCCTCACTGGCCATGAATCATCCTCTCCACATGAATCCTCTCCTCAAGAAAAATTCTCACCGTCATCTTCTCCTAAAGTATCAAAACAAGAAAAGAATGATGAAGAACAAGAAGAAAATAGTGACAAAGAGGAAAATGACAGTCAAGAGGAGGAAAAAAATGACAAGGAAGAGAAAAATAAAAATGAAGAAAGTGTTGATGATGAAGAAGAAACAAAGGATAGTGAGGAAGAAGAAACACATGATGAGGAAGAAAGTGATAGTCATGAGGAAGAGGGAAATGAAAATGAAGAAAGTGACAGCCATGAGGAAGAAAGTGATTGTCATGAGGAAGAAAAAAATGATGATGAGGAGGATGATGATGAAAATCAAGAGATAGAGGCAGAGTATGAAGACAAAGCCAGTGACCAAAATAGTGAAAAGGAAGGAGAGACAAATGAAGAAGGAACATATGATGAAAAGGTAGATTATGAAGATAAAAGAAGTGATAATGAAGATAAAGAAGAAGAGACAGAGGCAGATATTGAAGAAGAGACAGAGGAAGAATTTGAAGAAGAAATAGAGGTAGAATTAGAAGAAGATACAGAGGCAGAATTTGAAGAAAAGGGTAGTGAACATGACAGTGATGAATATGAAAATGGTGAGCATGACAGTGGGAAAAACAATGACAATGATGAAGAGGACAGTTTAGAACAAAATGACAATGCAAAAGATATGGAAGAGGATGAAAATGATGAAAATGCACAAAACAGTAATGACGACACTGACAAAGGCACCTCTAATAGTGACAATACGGAAAATGATGATGGCAGTGATAATGTTGCAAACATAGAGGAGGATGATGGAGAAGAAAACATGATGATTGATAGCCCTAATAATGATGACAACAACGACACTATGAACCAAAAGGACAGTCAAGAGGTTGATGACAGTGTTGAAGATCATGACAGTAATGCTAGCATGGAGAAAATGCAAGTGAATCTGAAGAGGGTAGCCAAGAACACAATGCAAGAGACATAAATGTAGAGATCATTGATGAAAATAAGGGCAGTCTTGAGGTTAGTCATGGCAACAACATTCTAGTAAACCTATTTGAGTTCCTCCCTCTCAAATATAAAAAAGGATCAAGGCTTGTGTTTGCAGCCTCCAAAAGGCAAGGGACCATTCCATCCTCCTCAACTCAGCCATTAGACAAAGGGAAAAAAAAGGTAAAGGAAGAAGAGGAAGGTCATGATGTTGAGAGGCAATTTGAGATCATTCAAGTGGATAGTGATGAGGAGAATGAATCAAGAATCACAAAATTTCTCCTCAAGGACAGAAATTCACAAATCAAAGACCTCCAAGCACATTTGGATAGGACCAAGAGTGTGAATGATGCCCTTGACTTAGAGAACAGGAAGCTAGGAGCTCAAATTGAAAGCTATGAAGCTAGAGCCCTCAAGGCCTAGAAAGAAGCCCAAAAGGCACAGGTGAGACTAGAAGAGTTCATGGGCACCTATGAAGAGAGTGAAGATGAGGAAGGAAAATATAGGAGGAGACCTAGAACCATAAGATTGAAGAAAGAATTGGCCAAAAAAGGGAGGAAGAATCAGCCCTAGCAGAACAACTCCATTTAGATGAGCTTTTAGCCATGGAGATAGCCCATGATTAGGAGCCTTGGTTGGAGAGAGCCAACATACACTTGGAGGCTAAATTGAAGAAATAAAATCAAGATCTTGACCTCCAAAGAAGGATGACTCAACATTATGCCCGAAGAAACCAAATTGCAAGGGGTAAATTGAAAAAGGCTCAAACCAATATCCAGGCACTAAAAGAAGAAAAATGTGAAGCTATACTTGGAATCTGGGCACAAGCTTCTCTAAAGGTCTCTCAAAATCCATGAGGCACTCATGCACCAAATTTGGGAGAATTTTGACAAGTTTTTTTTTTGCTAATTTTGAGGCCAAGGGGGTAGCACACATGGTGCTACACTTTTTCTCAGAGCATATTTAGGAGGAAAGGCTCACATGTTTTGAATCCTCATCTTAAATATATCATGATCACAAATTTTCAGATCAATTGGAGTTGTTTTGGTCCTCCAAAAGGGTCAAAAACACCCTAATTTTCACCATTTTGCCTGTTTTTTCAGGACATGTGTTGTGCCTTTACCAGCGTTGGAATTTTTTTATTTTTGAATAGGTTGCAGATGTAAAATCATAGAACGAAGGGTATATCTGGAATGTATACTCAAATTTCTTTTTAATGGGCCATCACGGAGCCTTTTAAGACATCGGGAAGTCTTCCAAAACACTGCTGCAAGTTGACCTAGTTTTCCTGTTCCAGTGCTACGCCCTTGGCATGGAAATTCATCCTAAAACACAGTGTTGCACCCTTAGCAGAGGGAAATTCAACAATGTATGCTTGGAAATTTTTAGGAGGCTTTTCATACCTCAATTATCAATTTCTTTGCGAAAAATGCCCAAAAATTTATTTTTTCCTAGATATTTTGTGCCTTGGACCTTGCAAGGTCTCAAGGACAATAGTGACATTTTTGATTAGCCAATAGGCTTCTAGATACTCTGTTAGGTTTTTATCCTCCTTGTTGGTTAAATAGAGAAATGAGGATTCATTCTTAATGTTGGCATTTTATGAGTTTTGAGAGCAATACATGGTTCTTTGAGGTTGAAGAGAACTTTGGTGTTATGGAGCTTGTGAATGATTTGCTTTGATTGATGATGATGAAAGCTTGCTTACAAGATCCTTGAGCTTGGTGAATGGTGATGTGTCTCTAATTTGTTCATTTTTTATTATTTATCATTATGTCGATCCTTCTATGTTGCAGTAGATCAGAAAAGTATAGGCTAAGAAATGTTGTTTGAGGCACCTTAGTCCTTCCTGCTTCTATTGTCTTTATGTTTTCCTCTGCTGGGTTAGTTTAAGGAATTCTTAGCTGCTCCTTAGATCCACCTAAGATTGTTTGTTTCATTAATGGTTTAAAAAGTTAGTTTCCAAATATGTTTTATGGTTATCCATGCTTACTTGATGCTATCTAAACTCTGTTTATGGAATCTCTCTTTGATGGGTTACTCGCTAGTTTTAGCCAAAGAGGCCATGTTTTGATCATGCCCTTTATTTATGCTTGATAAGCTTGCCTCAAATTTCTTTATAGCTTGATTTATTATGTCTAGGAGTTCCCTCTTCATTTATTAAAGTTATTTTCATCTTATATGTTTTCAAACATTCAAGGTGAAATCACTAAAGTTAGATAGGTTTTCTTGCTTTTTGTGTTTCACTGAATTGTTTATCTTGAATATCTATTTGTTTAAGTATTTTCATTGAGTTAATGTTTTTCCCTATATCATGATTATTATATTTTTATTATTATTATTTTAGACCTTCTTGTTTATGGGTATATGACAAAGGATTCTTAACTGCCCTTTGCCCTACCTTGTTTCTCCAACTTATTGTCCATTTCACTTCACACATAACCTTAAAAGCTCCATTGAATACACTAGATTTTCCCTGTGATGCACTCTGACTCATCGTTGAGATATCCATGACTTTCATAGAATCCATATCCCAATGATTTTATGACCTCTCACTCCACCTATCCTACTTGATCATCTTACCCAACCAAAATAAACAAACAAACCCTAAACTTCACAACTAGCCTAAAATCAACCATCTAAAGCAAACAAGTTCACATAATTTCCATATAATAGAGAGAGCCCTCTCTAAGTCCAGGAAGGTTAGGTCCTAGCACTCCAAAGACTGGTTTCATGTTACCCTATGCATTTTGTCTACCAATCTGCTAAACAACGGGACCCTAACATTGATGTTGGAGGACATAGGTTATGACGTTGTTTTCAGCGAGGGAAAAGATTTCCTGCGACATAAAACAATGTTTCAAACCAAGAGGATAGGGATTAGAGTTAAGAGTATCTACAAGCTGGAGGTAGATGGTTGCGCTGCAATGATGGGCAAAGAAGGTGAAGTGGTGAGCCAAGATGAGGGCGAATTATGGCAGTGGAGATTGGGCCATCTTCACCATGGCGCCTTGAAGATTTTGCAGCAGATTTCTACTAGACTTCCCAAGGGTACTCTTGCGTAGTCAGATCAGTGCAAGGGATGTACTGTGGGTAAGTTTTTGAAGACCACCTTTCATGAGAAGGAGAACCGTGCTTCGGTGATCCTGGAGAGAATTCACACAGACGTGTGTGGACCTTTCTCGGTTGGCTGGATATACTTCATGCAGAAGAAGGATCAAACATTCTCAAAGTTTTGCGAGTTTAAAGAATTAGTGGATAAGGAGTCGGGGAAGCAAGTGAAGGCTCTGCGGAGTGATAATGGTGGTGAATATATCTCGAATGAATTCAAAGAATTTTGTAGCAAAGAAGGAATTCGAAGAGAAATCATAGCGCCTCATAACCCACAGCAGAATGGGGTCGCAGAGAGAAAGAGAAAAACAATCATTGGTGTTGCACGAGCTATGCTGCATGACCAGGGCCTACCAATGCACTTGTGGGTGAAAGCATGCAACACTGTGGTTTATGTGCAAAACCGTTGTCCTCATAGAGTACTTTGCAAGAGTACACCTGAAGAAGCTTTTACTAGTAAGAATCTAGATATTTCTCATTGAAATATTTTTGGCTCATCTGTTTACATTCATGTGACTAAGGATGCTAGGAAGAAGCTGGAGTCGACTGCAGAATTTGGGATATTTGTGGGGTACAACGAAAGACCGCAAAATTATCATGTCTATTTTCCAAATATTCGGATGACTGTGGTGTGATGGGATATAAAATTCAATGATGAGAAATCCATGAAGTTGTCGCTTGAGAGGGAGCTACACTTACATGTAGAGGAGGAACTTCTTGTTCCCAAAGATGAGCCTCAAGATGGTGATCAGCCAAAGGAGGAGAATCATGGAGTGGAGGAGTCCACTCATTCAGATCCAAACATCAAAACTTGAAGAAGGCGTACCACAGAAGCTGAGAGGCTGAAGCTTGATGCGGCACAGAATGTAGGAGTCCCTACATCACAGCACAGACAAAGACAGTCACTTGAACGATTCACTAGATACAAGGCTCTCATGAGAAAGTGTATCGTGACAGAGCCATATTCATTTGAGGAAGTAGTGGAGGAGCCCACATGGGTAGATTCCATGGTGGAGGAGTATGACTCCATTGTCAGAAACAATGCTTGGGAGATTGTTCTAAGGCCGGTTGGTAAATCAGTGGTAGGTTCAAGATGGATCTACAAGGTAAAGAAAGGTGATAATGGGAGCGTCGAGAATTATAAGGAAAGATTTTTTGTCTAGGGCTTCTCACAGATTGAGGGGATTGATTATGAAGAAACCTTTGCACCTGTCACACGATATTCTTCCATAAGGACCATCCTTTATCTCTCAGCGCTGATGGGTTGTCACATTCATCAGATGGATGTGAAGACTACGTTCCTTAATGGGATCATTGAGGAAGAAGTGTACATTGAGCAGCCTGAAGGATTTGAGATATTTAGTAGCGATTCGCATGTGTGCAAACTCAAAAGAGCATTGTATGGGCTGAAGCAAGCACCCCGTGCTTGGTACACAGAGATCGACATCTATTTCACTGGACTTAGCTTCACCAAGAGTGAGGCAGATGCAAATCTATACCAAATTGTGGTGGAGGGTAATATTTTAATCATTGTTCTTTATGTTGATGATTTAATACTAATGGCTGTTATAGGTCAAAATACCTCGTCATCAGCTCAGAGGAGAAGACAAATATGGAAGGAATACAAAGACCTAAATTAAACCTATTTCTACCAAGGTAACGCCTCTCTATAACAACACAAGAGCGGTATAACGCAGTTGATCAGTGAATGGGCCGCATTAGTGGCTATGGCAACGCTCTGTTTACACTAGAGGGCAGCGTTACCCATGTTTTAAGTTTGAAACGGGAAAAACCCGCGGAGAATGATTTGAATCTCCAGCTTTTTCTCACAAGAGAGTCAATACAAAAAGGAAACTGCAAAGCACTAATCTCTTATTGGGCATTTCCATAAACAATTGAACTCTCAAAGAAGGAAAAATCATGGAGGTTGGGGAAACATCTTGGTTTTTTCTATTCAGAACTGGTGGAAGGAGAAGGGCAATGATTGCTCTCTCCATCTCCTATAAAATGGAGTTGAAGGCTCTTAGTTCAAGGTCGAAGGATTGTCAAGTTTTCGAATACTTGTGAAGTAGAGATCATTGTTGTAGTGTGAAGGTCAAAGGTCAAAGAGGTTCATTGAGAACTTGTTGATCAAGACATCACCACTTTGAGAGATAGAGAGATTGGAAGGCTGAGGAGGGCTTGGTGCAACCGACGGTTGTAATCCTCCTTTTTTATAAATCAATAGAACTGTATCTTTTTTGTCCATTCTATGCGTTGATATTGTCATTAATATTTAATCACTTATATAGCATGAGATGAATGGCTTAGATGTGCACACTTTAAATGTTTATTATATATTGAATTAATTGATAGGAAATGCATGTTATGTTAGAAACTACATAGGTGCTTTAATTGATTGCAGGACCTGGATTTGGAGCTGGTGAAGGAGAAATGATGCTTCGCTACCTAGTGCTCTCCAAAGGACTCCAAGATCATTAAAGAGGTAATCTTCTATATTTTTCCATCAAGTGGTTTTAAGTTAATATGAACATGTATATGCCATCTTTGTGAACTATAAAACTAATCTTACTGTCTGCCTCGAGCACCGGAAAGCCCTGAGAGGGATATACGATAACCAACAACCCAAGGATTTTACCCTATAGCAGAATTGGTGACTCCGCTGGGGAGTTTCCCCATAGTTTCCAGACTATTTCTTTCCTCCTTTATTCTTTCCTTTGTTCACAGATCCTTCCGACCAGTATTTATGCCCAGTAGACATTTCAAAAGCTCGCAGAGTTCAATCCTATTTCTGTTTGACCATCTGAAGAACTTTACCCTGGCTAATGCTACCCCTGTAGGTTTTCCAATGCGTTATAACACGGGCTCTGCTTAAATACAATGCATTAGTCTCTAGATTAACGTTGTCTTTACTCATATACAGTGCGTTACTCAGCCAAAACTTGTTGTTCACTGCTGTGATTGTGTTTTAGTTGCAGAGTTTTTTGGCCATCAGTATATCTCCTTGACTGAATCCCTGTGCTTGTTTACTAAGCTGGAATTTCTGTTTGTTTACTCTTGTTTGAAAAGTTAGTGTCAAAATCATTTACTTTTTAGAGAAGAATTTTTTTTTTAAATAAGGTTTTTCTGCATCTAGCTGAGTTAATTCTGAAAATTTCAGTTCATAGACTGTTAAGAAGAGGTAGATAGAAGTCTGAATCTTTAAAAGTTGAACTGTGTTATTTGAATGTTAGTGCATGGATGTTGAAAAGAAACCTCTCCTTGTAGAATTAATCTTCATCGAATTGAATATTTAGAGCATGTTTTGCATGGTTTCTTGAGTCAGAGTCTCATTACATTTCATACGTCCACTCCCCCTCCGCAAGACTAATAATCAAGTACACTAAGAATCAAGTGATAATAAAATAAATCACATTACTCTTTTTGAGCTCACACAAACAGTAGTTTAGGCTAGGATCTTGGGTTAGGAAAAGTGAGAAAATCACCCAAGATCTCAAAACTTGAAACTAGATTCATTAACGAGCGAAATCCTACTGCACTCATATTATCGGGACTGTTCCTTTACCGGAGCTCAGCACGAGACAACACTTGGGTGCACAAGAAGGTAGCCCGCCTTCGACTGCATCTGGTGGGTGTGTAATATATTGGGGTTCACTTCAAGGATGTCAAAATTAGATCTGGGATCTAGGTATTCTACCCATATAGCATAATGTCCTTGACCGTGGACCCCCTTGATGATGTCTGTGATTTGAGGTATCTCTAGTGGCCATACTTTTTAGGGACTTACACAAGGTGACTGGGACAGGCTGTCCTGGTACTTGAAACATACAGACCCACTCTGTCTTCGATCTTTAGGAGGGTACTCGTCTTCACGAGAGTGCTTACACCTATCGTCTAAGGTTCTGGTGAAGATCTAGAGTGACCATAACTGTACTTTAGACCAACTCTCTCTGTATAATATTGTGATACTGGATTTTATCACCAGCAAATGGTAGTACTCAAACAGGGCACCCTATTCTGGTTGCTCGCTGATTGATTTTAGAGAGTCCTTTTTTATTTTTTAGGTGTGTGGTTATTGTCATTGAGACTTTATAATAAATCACAATTCATTAAAAATTGTTAAAAAATAAACAGGTCACCGTCGCATCTTCCGACCCACGCCGTCTGTCTCGACGACAACAAGGTCTACCTCTTCTAACTATTGAGGAAGAAATGAACCTTGGTGAACCCGTGCCTTCTACGGAAGAGCAGTCTCCACTGACTAATCTTGATTTTCACATAGCCTCATATCATCTGGAATTTCCGGAGGACCCTTTCATGGAAGGGGTTGTACCTCATTACAATCCTCCGCTCACTAATCCGTTGGGGCCTATGATAATTCAGATTCCACCACACCAAGATATGTCTTCGGCCGCACAAACATCTTTTTCACCACCAGCATCCACAGGGTCGATGCCAATGGCAACCATCCCAGGTTCGCCACCATCCTCCCCACTAGTGTTCAGTTCTATGCCATCACTTGGTAACCCCAGTAGTAAACATATACCTAATCCCAACCATACGGTCATCACAACTGTCAGTAGCTTGCTGAATCCTTCAGCATCTACTCCTACCATGACCACATTGAGACCCACGGTAGCTCCTCCCACGAGTATGACTACTTTGGTGCCTTTTAGCAACCCTTTCGGTTGGAACCCTCTACTGAGTTCAAACCCCTTGGCCACTATACCAGGGGGTAGTGTCACCAGCACACAGGTAGCAGGAAAAATTTCACTTCCCTTGCAATCCTTAGGACAAATAGGACAACCTATTGTCAATACTTTTCCCTTAAGTGGTTCGAATATAGGTGTAGGGTCTATGCCATTGCCAAATTATGCAAGTAGTAGCATGCCTCCCGGAAACTCTATTGCATCCATTTGGACTAACCAACCCCAACCTCCATCTGGAATGGGAGGGCACTTTTAGGCTGGGGGCAACCAACTGTTTGCCCTGCAATACAATATGCCCTATGGACAGCAACGGTATGTCCCTACTCCTCCACCTATAGGAATTTTTTATCAAAGTCCTACTTATCCTCCTGGTAACACATTGATGGGTGGACCCTATGGTATAAGTAGTTAGCCCATACTACCTTGGTTAGATTTGGGGGAAAATCCACAATTGCCATTTTTGGTAGCTTTGTACATCCCCGATATCCATAAACTGACTAACGACCCCATCAATCACAACCTGCTCTGGCCTCCAGTACTGCATAAGATACCTTCTGACATCCCGAAGTTCAACGGGAAACAAGGGGATGACCCAGCCGCACACATCACTACCTTTCATCTATGGTCTATATCCAATTCCATGGTGGATGATAGTGTCTGGCTTCGACTGTTTCCCCACACTCTTACAGGCAATGCTGCCAAGTGGTACATCGAATTACCACGCGCCGCCATCAATACTTTTGGTGCTTTAGCGACGGAGTTTCTAAAGAACTTCCAATTACCAATCAGATTTGAAACTGGAACGGAACTGTTAACCTTGCTGCACCAAGACACTGCCACCCACATCTCCGATCACATTCATGAATGGAGACGTAGGAGGAGGCTGGTCAAAGTGCCAATTCCAGATCATCTCTTAGCCAATTGGTTTCGTAAGTCTCTTTTACCCCATATCTCTAAATACATTGGCCTTTCTGGTGTATTTATAGAAGATCAATGCATTCGTTGTGCCCAGCATTTGGATTTAATCTATTCACAATCTGGCACGCTATATGATCTACTCCCTAATGCCCCTGGTAACCCAAATCCTCCGACCACTCAGAAAACCAGAGCACATGCCGACGGTCTCATTGACACAATCTCTGGTGTGGCCACAAAGCAGTCTCAGGGGCAAGCTTCCTAGCCATCTTCAGTTGCCACCGCCCCTCAAAAAATGACTACTCTTCCTACCGCTGAGGTAAATTCTATGCAAACCTCACAAAAACCTAGCAGGAAAAATAATAAGAACAATAAAAAAAAATCTTCTCCGGAAGAGCAGTCGGATAATCAGAATAACCCTAATCACAAAAACGCTGCCAAAAATGACAAAGGGAAGGATAAACCCATGAAATTTCCTTGCAAGATCTATGTGGAGGACCAATTGACATACAAATTTCCTCGGCTACAGGAATGCACCGATTTTATTGCCAACAAGGATTTTGGGCGAACACCTATCGTTCTTCATAATCCTTTCCCTAATCAGCAGCAGCAACGTCAACACATGGTTGAAAATCCGCCACAACCCCATTAACGGGGAAATGGTGGTTCACATCCTTCCGGTGAAGGACCATCCACCATTTATGGCATTGAGAGTGTTGAACTTCAAACTCGAGCCAAGCTTTATAGAAATCCTACCATAGATGCTCAAGAACCTGGTACTAGTTCAAATCCACCGCCGCCCAATGATTTTCATATCAAACGGCCTACTACTGACCCCGTGATTCGTCCCCCCAAAGGGACACTTCAACGCACTACTCGTAACACCTCTGCATGTGCAGCCCAAAACTACAACATTGTAGAAGATTTGGCGCAGGAACCGTCAGCTATGTCTGCTCTCGAAGCATTACAAACTTGTCCAGCACAAAGGAAAGCCTTGCCTTCGGCCATTGGTGGAATAGACCCCCAGGATTCCATGCTATCTATCTTTGATATGGAAAAATATAAACCTCGTTTCTCACACCAACTCACATTCCAGGTGCAGGTTGTGTCGAAAGGGAGACCAATCCATCGCACTGTCATAGACGAAGGTGCTTCGACCTGCATTATGTCACAATCTTGCTGGCTCAAATTAGGTTCTCCTACCCTAACACCGCCATCAAATTACCTCAAAGCTTTCGAGGGCCACACATTCCTCCCAAAAGGATACCTTGCTAGCTTTCTCATCACTCTGAGTAGGAAAACGGTAAACGTGGATGTTGAATTCGTAGAGCGCCATCTAGACTATAATCTATTGCTTGGTCGCAGTTGGTCTTATGCCATGACTGCCATTATGTCTTCGGTCTTCTGACTCATCCTATTTCCATTGGATGGGAAAATAGTCACAGTGGATCAGATATCCTTCTGCACCCCTGATTATGCCACGTTACCAAGTAGCACTGTACCCCTAATAGGAGGCTTTCCTGACTCCTACGTCAGTATCGGTACCGATCTTCTGAAGGCATCTTCCCTACTTAGTTGTTTTCCTCTCCCACCGCCACATATCCCAAACATGGTTGTAATGATATCCACCACTTTGGATGGCTCTATCGACCCATGGATCATCCTGGAACCTTCAGACATTGATCCCTATGGAGATCAGATGCCTCTCTCACCAACCGATTTGGCTTATCAAGCCATCCAAATCACATCTGAACCCTCCACTGCTATGGTTTCGACCAACAGTACAAACCTCCCACCCATCAAAGTTCTCTCTAAGGATATCCTCAATGAAGTATTGCCTACAGACGAAGCTATTCGAGAGATCATGTCTCTAGAAGAATGACCTTGGGGAGAGTTTCACCATCGCGCTTCGATGATTGACTCGGAGGCGATAAAAACTGAAATCCCTTCTTTTGACCAAACTGAGATGGTTCCCTCTGCTTATACGACTATTCAAACTATCGATTCAAAAGGGAACATGGGTAATATTTCTAAGACAATGCTCATTGATATCTCGGTAAAAATGGGTATCGTGGAAAATATTCAAATTGGAGCCGACTGCAGTCCTGAGGAAATTGCGTGCTTCACATCCCTTTTCAAGGAATTCCGTGATGTGTTTGCTTGGTCTTATGATGAAATGCTCGGCATAGACCCATCTATCGTCGAGCACGAAATCAAGATTTATGACAATGCCAAACTAGTTTGGCAACGACTAAGACCTATCCACCCGCGCAAAGCAGCCACCATCAAGATTGAGGTAGAAAAAAATTTAAACGCTAGTTTCATCTATCCCATTCCTTTGATAGAATGGGTTTCCAATCTGGTTCCCGTCAATAAAAAACAAGGCACCATTCGATTTTGTGTTGACTATCATGATCTGAATGCTGCTTGTCCTAAAGGAAATTATCCTACACCGTTCATTGATCAAATTCTTGATGATTGTGCCAGATGCAAATCTTTTTCCTTCATGGATGGATTCTCGAGCTATAACCAGATTGCAATTAAAAAATACGACCATCATAAAACTGCCTTCATATGTCCTTGGGGAACATTTGCGTATCGAAAAGTCCCATTCATACTGAAGAATGCTGGAGCAAATTTTCAGCGAGCTATGGACTACGCTTTTCATGATATTCGACATATTGTACAGGCTTACTTGGATGACCTTCCAGCCCATTCCAAGAAATAGCATGATCACCTTGCTCATCTAAAAGAAATTTTTTCTAGGTGTAGATTCTACAATATACGTCTGAATCCCCATAAGTGTGTATTTATGGTCGAGTCAGGACGTCTGTTATGTTTCATTTTCTCTAAGCACAGGATTAGGGTTTATCCCGATAAGGTTAAGGTGATTGTTGAATTTCCGACACCACAATCCATTCTTCAACTCCAACGTTTGTAAGGGAAGGAAAATTTTTTGCGTCGTTTCATCGTTAACTATGTCGAGATGAAGAAAGGATTTATGCGATTATTGAAGAAAGGAACACTATACTTGTGGGATGACCAAGCTCAATGGTCATTTGAAATTTTAAAACATGCACTTGTTTCATCCCCACTCCTTAGTGCCCCTGACTACTCACGCGACTTTCTCCTCTACCTGGCCGCCTCATCATCCTCCCTTGGAATGGTTTTGGTTCAATTTCACAATGACGACAGCGAACATGTGATTTACTATTTATCCAAAGGTCTAATCGGACCTGAATTACGTTATTCACATGTGGAGAAACTTTCTCTGGCAGTAGTTTTTTCCGTCACCCGACTTCGACACTATATATTGCTGCGACAGACTATGGTTATTGCTTTGGAGAACCCCATGCGACATGTCTTGTCTATACAAATTATTGGAGGAAAATATTCCAAATGGATCATAATCCTCTAGTGATTTGATTTGGTCTTCATGGATGCCAAAGAAAATAAATCCCTCGTCTTCGCCAAATTATTATCGGATTTTCCCCGAATCGACCCAGGAGAAGTAGCTCATGATCCATTTCCTGATGAATCTGTATACTTGGTCGATTCTTTGGACCCATGGTATGGAGAAATTTTTGTCTACCTACAAACCCAACGCTTCCGCCCAACTCTCACGTCCGACGTCCGTCGTCGTATCCGCCACCAAGCGAAGCACTACCTTGTGCTAAACGATACACTATATCGTCGTGGTGTTGATAATATTCTCTGAAGTTGTCTCACTTTCGATGAGGCGGAACACGTTTTGAATGACTACCACGTAGGGGCATGCAGTGGTCATCTTTTGGGCATAGCTACTACCCAAAAAATCTTGCGCACAGGTTACTATTGGCCCACTTTGTTTAAAGATTGCATTGCAGCGGTCCAAAAGTGTCGTCCATGTCAAATTTTCACAAAGAAAATGCATGCTCATCCGGCCCCCCTTCATCTGGTTATCTCCATTGGTCCTTTTGCTAAATGGAGAATTGACTTCATCACCTGCAATCCCACTTTGGAAAATGGACACAACTACATCATGGTTGAGATCGACTATTTTACGAAATGGGTAGAAGCCCTTCCCACTTTCAAGGCCGATGGGGAAACCGCCGCTCTCTTCTTGTTTAATTAGGTAATATGTTGGTTCAGCATGCCCCTATCTATTTTCACAGATCATGGATCCCACTTCCAAAATCATATGATGACCGAATTAACATCCATGCTAGGTTTCCGTCAAGATCATTCTTCGTCTTATTATCCTCAAGCTAATGGTCAAGTCGAAGCCGTAAATGGCGTCCTCAAAACCATGATTCGTCGATTGGTTGGAAACCATAAAACCACATGTCATCGAAAGTTGTATTCCGCGTTATGGGCATATTGGACATCAGTCAAAACTGCCATAGACTTCATGCCATTCCAACTTGCTTTTGGCCTGGAGGCAATACTTCCAATCGAGTGTGAAATTCCATCACTCAAACTTGTCGTTGAACTTCTGCCTGGAACCACTGCCACAGAAGAGCGCTTGCTCTCACTTGATCATTTGGATGAAACTCGTCGAGATGCTATACTAGCACTCGAAGCCCACCAGTGCCGAGTCAAAGCTCAATACGACAAATCTGTCAAGCCTCGTTCTTTCCAAGAGGGCGATCTTGTTCTAATTTATGATCAGAAACATGAACTCTTGGGGGCAGGAACACTCCAACCATTATGGCTTGGTCCTTACATCGTCAGTAAATTCCTCTCAAAAGGAGCTTACAAACTTCAGGACTGTAATGGAATTCCACTCGCGGAGCCCCGCAACGGGCTCTATTTAAAGAAGTATTTTTCCTAGTTTCGCACTAGGCATATGCTTTGTAATTTTATGTATATAATTTTTGCCTATTGTTTTGATGTCTCTGGATATTTTTTGGTTTTCGAGGTGTTTTTTTTTTCTCATGCAATCTTTTTCTTTCACACAGATGTCGTCACCCTCTTTATCATACGTCGGATATGCGGATGGTGCTAGTCGTCACACTAGACGCATTGCTTCATCTGCTTGGGTTCTCTACAATCCTGAGTCGAACCTCCTTGGTTCTGGGGGAATCTTCCTCGGTAGCGCCACCAATAATGTTTCCGAGTACATGTCAGTGATCCAACTCCTCACGGAAGCGACATCTCGTGACATCTCCAATTTAGTGGTTAGGTTAGATTCCCAACTCATCATTATGTAGTTAAACAATCATTACTGTGTCCATCATCCAATCTTGTTTCGTTATTTTTTAAGAGTGCGACTTTTAGAACGTCAATTTCAAACAATTACATTTGAGCACGTTCCTAGCGAATTTAATGCAGTTGCCGATTCTTTGGCAAACTATGTGTTAGATTGGAATTTGTCACATTTATTATAAAATATTTACTCATGAGTATACATATTTTTATCCCATTGAAAATACATAAAAAACTAAAAAACACAAAATCACCAAAAAAGTATGTATATATATATATATATATATATATATGTCATGTCCAGAACAATAGTTACATCAAAAAATCTTCCAAAACTTGGGTGTTTTACAGAAATTTGGCTATACTAAGCCACGCTCTAACACTAATACATCTGCTCCACCAAGCTAGGCTTGATGATCATGGCAGCATACAACTGTTATAGCTATCCTCCTTAGAGGCACTAGGTATCTCTCCGGCACACCGACGGTATGCCGCTGCAAACGAACTGGAACCTCCCACATAGGAATGGGTGGTATGCCCATACTCCAACCCTCCAAGTTTCTGGAGAGTTCATGTAAAACTTGGGCATCATCATCCTCGGCGGCTTCCACATCCTCTGCTGGTGCGCCAGCCCCGGGTAGCTGCAGTCCTCGCTGTGCATAACGAGGGGCCCCAACTGGCCAGAAAGGTGCCACATCTGTGTCAAGAAAACAAGCGCTTCATGTCAAAACATAATTTTCACCCTATCTTCAACAAAAAAATTGCATAAACATTCAAAAGACAAAAATAAAGTACTTCTTTGAAATGCACTGATCATTTCCTTCTTACCATCAATCCCCCACTGGGTGCCAAGGGGCAACACTAACTCCGGATCGCCTGTGAATTTCATCCCAACATAGGGATAATCCTCAATCATAATAATCTATGATTTGAGCCAATCAAAAAATCCATCATCAAAACAGTTGTGGACGGGACCCTCTCCAGTCCGCGGAAGCAAAGCGGCCCACCGAGCCTGCCTCGGCTCGCGTGGGCCCAATGGCGCTGTAACGATCCTGGGCCTCATCAGTGGTATCCGCTCCAGTATGAAAGAGACAATCAGTGTACCGTACCAAAACTCTCTCTGGGTATGGGTCTTACATGTGGTAAGCTCTTCTCGGACCCGACAGACAACTCCGTCACACTAGTCAAAAACCTGAGGCTACATACAGTCCAAGGCTAGGAGCACCTGGGCCTTGGTGGCCACATGCTGACTCTTGGCACCTGCCAAGCGAACAATCATCCATAATATAGATTGCAGTGGTCTCAAAGTCACCCGTGCGATCGGTATCCGGTTGCTCACAGCCTGAGTGTCATGTATGCAATGCGCATGAATCAGATCAGTAGTGGAACGTGGGTCAGCTCTGGACCCCATCAAGTTGGGCCTTGCCCCACGACATGATAGGCTGGTCAAAAAGTAAACATCATCCTTTTCAATTGAGTTCTCATTTCCCCCAATCCGAAAGACGTGATTCCATTCGTCTCATTGCTAGATTATCCACCTCAGGAGGTCCTCTTGACCCCTCATCAGTTCTAAGCGGGCATATTTTAGCAATCCACATCTGCAGAGAGCCATCAAGCTTTCACCATCCGTCACCATCTCTCATTCTTCCCGTTCATGTTCTCTCTCTCGCCAGATACTCATGATTAACAGCTGAATACCTGCAAATGCAACATTTTCAACCGATCAAAACTTGACTAGACCACTTCAAAACAGTAAAAAATGAGTTGCTAAAAAACACGGTGCACCTAACGCTAGCCCTAGTATAAAACAGAGTGCGCTAACGCAGCATGCCCTCATGGGTTCTACGTTTAACGCGGCTGTAACACTTATGGCCCGCGTTAGGCGCAAGTTTTTTTAGGGCCTCAAAATTTTCTATTTTTGAACCAGCAAAAAGTAACAAAAAGACAATTAAATGATAGCAGGAGGTTTTAGCTCTTACCTGGATCTCGCGGGAAGGAAAATCGTTGCCTGGATTGACCGTAATCGTCAGCTGAAGATTTCCCCCCTTTTTGCCCCAGAGCTCCTTCACAGCACTCAAAACAATGAAAATGAAAGTCTTCCAACCTTCTTATAGAAAATCTGGGGCATGACTCTCTTACGCTAGTCGGAAAAAGTCGTGAATTCTTGCTGCGCATGTGTCGCAACTATTGAGATTTGGTACTAATGTTTTGATGGGTGATCAAGATTTATATGCAGGCATACTCATGTTTAATCGAGCGTTCTTTTTACGGTACTTTTCTTGCTCGTTAATCTGAAAAACCTCAAGTTCCCCTCTTCGGACTCGTTAAACTTATACAAAGTTGATATCGAGTGTTCTTTCTATATGGTCTTTTTTCTTGCTCGTTAATCCGAAAAACCTAGAGTTATCTTCTTCAGACTCGTTAAAACCATGAAGAAACACTGAGCTTTATTTTTAGGACCCTTTTTCTCGCTCATAAAACTGAAAAATCCCGAGTTGACTTTTTCGGGCTCGTTAAGCTACTACAACAGAGAGTAAGGAGCCATTCTTTTCCTCTTTTTCAAAGCTCTTTAAACTGAAAAAGTAACCGAGTTTTCTTCGCGTGACTCGTTAAAATTTCACGGAGGGCACCGAGTTTTCTTTGTTGGACTTGTTAAAATTTCACAAAGAGTATTGAGTTTACTTCATCTCCTCGTACTCATAACAAAATGAGGTAGACATCCATCGAAAATAGATTTCTCATTTTTCCCGCTTCGATGGAATAACTCACGGAAAATGAACTGTTTCGGGCTTACTATTATCCCTTTTCCGTGCCTGGTTATCAAGACATGACAAAGGTACCCCAACAGAGTTGTCTTTTATGATATTTTTCAAACTCCCTAAATATGAAAAATTCACCGAGTTTACCCATCTGGACTCATTAAACCTAATCAGACGGGGCACAGAGTTGTCTTTTATAATATTTTTCAGACTCTCTAAACATGAAAAATTCACCAAGTTTACTCGTCTGGACTCGTTAAACTTAACCAGATGGGGAAAAATTTGGACAAAATGGATACTACCTCTATTACATTTCAAAAAGGTCGATTTGGCAACAAAATTCTTGAACATGGAACTTCCCAGAAAAATCTTTCGCAGTTAGCCAAACCCTACCATCTATGAGTATTAGCCTTCATCTTCCAGTGTCCCTACATCGGTAAAATCCTAACACACTCTTTGGTGTTCATTAAGCCTTAGCTGCCTAGTACCCTGTTACAGTGCCTTCTATTGTTCAAGCACATCTCGCTATCTACTGCTCCTGTTATCAACCAAACCGCTCATTATGCCATAAATTATTTGTCGTCTGACATCCCCATTTCCTATTCATTATCTCAATCATAAACAAAATCAGTTGGTTTCCGTTTCGTGTTGACCGATGTAGGACGCCTCAGTGCCTACCTTTCAACAGATCTCTTCCTATCGACTTCAACATCTTATCTAGGAAGTTGATCTAGAAACCCATCAGTACCCAGATACTTGCAGACATCAGTGGCAGGTAGTCTTGTGTTTGATCAGGAGTCTTCATCATTGGCTCCTAGTTGAATGATTCTATGAGTGTTTGACTTCAACTCATTCTATTCACATTCGCTAGATTGTACTGTGCATCTTAGGGACCATCATCATTATCAGTGGCCACCTTCGCGTCTGTTAACATTTTTCATTATCGACTGGTAATCAGACGATTTCTTACATGTTCGACAATAGCTCCTTCATTCACATGTTGAGAAATATGCAGTTTAAGTGAATCGGCGGTCAAGACCTTGGGGAAAAGGTTACATCATTAAAGTTGTGTTCCCTCCCCCAAGTTGCGATATTGTTTATGGAGACAGCTTCTTCAGCCTAATCCTATTATGAAAAACACTCCCACATTGTGCTTATCGGTGGACAGATTATTCATATCTCTATTCTAGAGAAATCATGTTGTTTAAGCTACTGAGCATGGGAATGCCCGACTCAAGGCAGATACCATATTTTCTGACATACGTTGTTGTTTCAGGTTTTCCTCAGTCTTTCAATCTCTTTATCTCCACTACACACATTGTAAAGTATTTCGGCCATCGTCTTCGTCTCTTCCCTCACACTTTAGGGGGCATATGTTACAGGTTAAAATACCTCCTCATCAGCTCAGAGGAGAAGACAAATATGGAAGGAATACAAAGACCTAAATTAAACCTATTTCTGCCAAGGTAACGCCTCTCTATAACAACACAAGAGCATTATAACGCAGCTGATCAGTGAATGGGCCGCGTTACTGGCTAGGGAAATGCTCTGTTTACACTAGAGGGTAGCATTACCCATGTTTTAAGTTTGAAATGGGAAAAACCTGCGGAGAATGATTTTAATCTCCAACTTTTTCTCACAAGAGAGTTAGTACGAAAAGGAAACTACAAAGCACTAATCTCTTATTGGGCATTGCCATAAACAACTGAACTCTCAAAGAAGGAAAAATCATGGAGGTTGGGGAAACATCTTGGTTTTTTATATTCAGAACTAGTGGAAGGAGAAGGGCAATGATTGCTCTCTCCATCTCCTATAAAATGGAGTTGAAGGCTCTTAGTTCAAAGTAGAAGGATTGTCAAGTTTTCGAATACTTGTGAAGTAGAGATCATTGTTGTAGTGTGAAGGTAAAAGTTCAAAGGGGTTCATTGAAAACTTGTTGATCAAGACATCACCACTTTGATAGATGGAGAGATTGAAAGGCTAAGGAGGGCTTGGTGCAACCAACGGTTGTAATCCTCCTTTTTTATAAATCAATAGAACTGTATCTGTTTTGTCCATTCTATGCATTGATATTGTCGTTAATATTTAATGACTTATATAGCATGAGATGAATGGCTTAGATGTGCACACTTTAAATGTTTATTATATATTGACTTAATTGATAGGAAATGCATGTTATGTTAGAAATTACACGGGTGCTTTAATTGATTGCAGGACCTAGAGTTGGAGCTGGTGAAGGAGAAACGCTGCTTCGCTACCTAGTGCTTTCCAAAGGACTCCAAGATCATTAAAGAGGTAATCTTCTATCTTTTTCCATCAAGATGTATGTTATGTTAGAAATTACACGGGTGTTTTAATTGATTGCAGGACCTAGATTTGGAGCTGGTAAAGGAGAAACGCTGCTTCGCTACCTAGTGCTCTCCAAAGGACTCCAAGATCATTAAAGAGGTAATCTTCTATCTTTTTCCATCAAGTGGTTTTAAGTTAATATGAACATGTATATGCCATCTTTGTGAACTGTACAGCTAATCTTACTATCTACCTCGGGCACTGGAAAGCCCTGAGAGGGATATACGATAACCAACAACCCAAGCATTTTATCCTATAGCAATGACCCTGAAATGATCCCACAAGAGGCACTGTGTAACTGCTGGATTGCTGGAAGGGAAACTATGATGTCCCTGCTGCAATTGTTGGGACTACAACTTTCGATAAAATAGAAATGTATATCTAGGCAGTTTGGGAGCTCTGATGATGCTGAAAACATAGATTCGGGCTCTATGATGGATACCCAAGATAACCCAGAAAGGATTTTCCAGATCTATCAATCTAAGAAAATCACCCTCTTAGGGCTTGCACATATAACTGTTGAGTATGCAGATCTGAAGCAAGATCAGACAAAAGGATGGCCGCAATAGGATACAAAATCAAATATATGCTGGAAGGGTTGATCCCTTCACTAGATCCTCAAGCTAGAAGCTCAAGATATAGCTCCTCCAACCTTCTCCACTGAATGCAGCTGCTGCTACACAACTGTTGAAAAAAAATACGCTGTCAAGGAAGGAGGCTCTCTAGCCTGTTGTTAAATATTTCAAATCAGCTCAAAGTGGTGGGAAACAGTGAATTCAAGGTGAGGAGATGGTCCCTCACGATATTTCCAGCTGAAATACTGGAAACTTCCTTCCTCCAATAGATCTACAGGACTGAACTGTACAATCCTTGAGGGGGTTGTTGTTGCATGGAGGTAAAACAGAATGGCCTGAATGTCGGATATAGATATGTTGCTCCTGGAAGACTGAACATGAAGAACAAGGTGAAAGGATGAATCCTCCATCAGTTTCCTAACTGAAATGCTAGAAACAACCTCTTGAAGGTGGCACCAATGCCCGATGACGAATATAGCTCAATAGAAACCTTCCCAAAGTAGGCACTCGAAGTCCCCCGTGGGTAAGGGTGGGATTTCCTCTCGGAAACACCCTGTGCTAAACAGCACTGCAGACTTAGCTAAAAAGCATAAGCGTTCATAGAAATATCAACCAACAAATCTAGATCTAAACATATCAGAAATAATAATCTAAAGCATGCCTTCTGTTGTGCCTCCATCTTCATTATATAGATTATGTGCCTTCCATAGCTTAGGCCCACCTCATAACTGTGCTTCCTATGTGGGCATTAGCCTCCATGAAGACTACGTTGTCTCTCCATGATCTCCATCATGTATGGATTTAATTCCCACTCTCTCCATCATGTGTGCATTAGATGCACCACTTCCTCCACTATCTCATCATACGTGCTTTATGATCTTACTTTGAATGCACTATGATCATAGTTGACTTCCTCCAAGATCCTCATGATTTTGCATTTAAGATCCATGATCTCCACTCTTCCCTCATTTAAGAAGCTGCTCCACCACTCCATAATGTAGATCTAGATCTAAAATATCCACATACACATATCAAAAGTGGATTTTATTCATCTATGGGGTTTGTAGGTCCCTCCACCCTCTTATTTGCTTAATTAATTAAGAAAATTAAAAACTCTAATATTCCAATTATCTTGTGGAAAATTGGGAATATTACAGCCTTCCCTGCCAAAATGTTGCTTGTCCTCGAGAAACTACAAAAGTGGATGCTACAACAAACATCCTCCCTCCAAATGGCATCATCATATGGAAGGCCTCCCCATCAGTCACAATGTGTCATGCATGTCCGGCTCCAAAGTTGCCTCTCTAGAATATCTAGAATGGCCTCCAACTGAAAACTTAGATACCCATCCTCATCAATGAATCTCCAAGTGGCAACCATATGATGTCCAAAGATCTCCTCTATACGTGAGATACATGAAATGAAGTGGTTTCTTTCCAAAGTGGAAAGTCCCAACTCATGAACTATCTCTCCAACCCATGATACATAGAGTAGATTGCATCTATCAATGCTCACATCATTAGCCATTGGCCATGTAGGATCCAAACATAACATCAACATAGTGAAAAACAAGAAGTAGAGACATATGGATAAACATGAACAATGTAAAACCATATTCTCCCAATAACAACCACCGCAGCAGAGCCTCTTGCTGCCATGCTAGATCATCATGAAAACAAGGAAGAGAGCCATACTCTCTTAATAGAAGCCACTGTAGCAATGTTTCTTGTTGCCATGCTAAATCTGGATCAATATAAATATGAGAGCCATACTCTCTCAAAAGAATCCACCGCAGCAATTCTTCTTGCTGCCATGCCAAATCTGCATCAATATAAATATGAGAGCCATACTCTCTCAAAAGAAGCCACCATAGCAATGCCTCTTGCTGCCACACCACATCATCATTGTACCAAATGTAGTGGCCATATTCACATCATCATTATACCAAATACAATGACCATAATCCCCCAGCAGAAGCCAATGATGTAGGGCCTCATGTTTCCATCCTCCATCATCATCATGTAACGTATGAGGAGAAATTAGCCCATACTCTCCCAATAGTAACCAAAGAAACAGGGATTCGTGTTGCCTCCTTACATCATCATGATGCAAGTCATGGAGCAACAACATAGTAATGGACATGTGGAATGTCTCATCAGAACAATACAATAAATCTCCCTTACGCCACATTATGTGAGAGTTATGCAATGTCCCAAACCCAAGTACATACATGAACATGAGATACATCCCAAACATAATACATGTAAAGACATGAGACATATCCCAAACAAGAGCAAATACATGGACATAAGATATATCATGAGATTTCCAAACTCTTTCATCAACAACCAGCGCAGCCATGCCTCCTGCTGTTGCATGTCATCAGTGATATGTATGGCAGGGATCCTAGAAATGTGAGATGTTGGGTTGTATCCATACTCACCCAAAAGCAATCAGCGTAGCCATGCTTCTTACTGCTCGATATCATAGATCTGCAGGAAGGTAAGTAACCTCCTACTCCTCACCCGGATCCATTCATCCCAATGTGGATGATGAATCATGCCAAGCTCAAACTTGGCATCCTTCCAATGTAGAATACCAACATCCTTCATCTGAATAGCTTTGCACTCCATGAAATGTTGAATTTCACCTCCATTTAGGTCTCTCCATGAGATCCTCTCATCAATGGCCCATTGGAACCCATAAGGCTCCATACATGTTGTAGGTAGAGATCCCTCTTTGAGCTGTGAGATGCTCATCTAGGAGACTTCATCTTGACAATGGAAAGTGCGCTCCATCACAAGATGTATACCATCTATCATCTACCCCTCTAGTGCTTCATGAGTGAAGCTACCTTCAGAATTCTCCTAGAATAATGGGGCCCTCTCATCATCAATGTTGCTAAGTGACAGCGTTGTAGATTTACGCGGTGATACATGTTCTGTCTCATGGCCACATACAATGTTAAACTCATAGTTTGGCATTGTACTGAATAGGACTGTGCTCCTCCCATCTTCTGCAACTCCACACTTCAACACAAAGTGTTGGGTGTAGCTCAACCATGAAAAACTAGGATAGCAATACATCTTCTCCTTGATCAAATCAAGGGTCCTCTATGCAGTGATAATTTGTTGCTCCAAATCAGCAAGGTGCTCTAATCCTTGGTTATGCACTTGCCCTGATGGCATGGTCTCACAAATCTCAATATGAGTTACTGAAATAATATGAGATGAAAGTATGTGCAAACCTTGGATAAGTTGAATCTCTGTAACATCTTGCACATCCACAAGAGTTCCTCCAACTGGTGCAATGGTCTCTCCAACTGCTGGTAATGATGATGGTTGCATCTCTTCAACTATACCATTGTTGGTATCTTTCTCCTCCTCATGCATCTCATGAATCATGCATGGGGCTCCAAATGTCAAGAACTCAAGAACATATTGCAAAGATGCAAGTGATCCTCCTCCTGATGTAACTACATCTGCAACTGGTGGTGGTGGTAGAGGCTCCTCCTCGTAAGTGATAATAAGGACATCTTCCTTGGGCTCTTCATGTACTATCTCCTCAATGATGGGAGATGTCACTATGTGAGATGTCTCCAGTTTCTTTCTACCATACCTCTTCTTTAGTCTTTGAATGAAATCTGCATAAGCATACACTCTCATGTGTGACAAGTGATTGAACCACCAATCTCTTGCTTCACCTTCTAGGTGCAGTGCTGCAAACTCCACGGCCTCTCTTTCTGCTATGGGATATTTCAGAAAGAATGTAGCTAACTCTTCCCTTCAAGCCCTCAATGTGCTTGTGGGAGACCCATCAAATGTAGGCAAGAAGAATCTATGCATCTTTCTTCTATTGTTGCTTCGGGATCTCCTCTCCTCTTTGAGTTACAAAAACTGTTGGAGAGTTAGATTCCCCTTGAGATCTCTAGGTTTTTCTTTGTACTCGGACAGATATTTACTTAGGGTCTCATGCCCCAAGTCCCCTTCATATTCATACCAGTCCTCTTTCTTATCAAAGAAAGTGGATCTAGTGGAATAATGTGAAGCTCTTTGCTTCTATGGTTGCTTCTCATGTTGATAGGAAGTGTTGGGACCTTCCTCATCAAATATTCTTCTTAGATCCTTCCTTTTCCTTTCTCTCTTCATTTAATTGACCTCCTTGGAGAGATCTTGCAAAGATCTAAAGAGAAGAGTGGAAAAACTGCAATCCTCCTTCATGATAGATCTCTACTATTTTCTTCTTCTTTGATTGAAAAGATGAAGTGTCCACAAGTTGATCCAAAGATCATGCTCTAATACCATTGTAATATCCCAAAAGGGAGAATGTAGTAATACTAAAACACAATATGGGAACTGTAGCAAAGTAAACAATTAATCTAAAGGCAACATCAGAGTGTACAGAATAGCTTAGCCATTTTATTAATATGGAGGTGAAATACAAGTACAAAAGTGCTCAAAATATGAGACACTCAAGCCAAAGGCATGGCCTAGAATGACCCTAAAATGATCCCAAAAGAAGGACTACGTAATTGTTGGATTGCTGGAAGGGAAACTGTGTTGTCCCTGCTGCAACTGTTGGGGCTACAATTTTCGGTATAATAGAAATGTAGATCTAGGAAGTTTGGGAGCTCTGGTGCTACTGAAAACAGAGAACTGGGCTCTATAATGGATACCCAAGATAACCCAGAAAGGATTTTCTAGATCTATCAATCTAAGAAAATCACCTTCTTAGGGCTTGCACATATAACTGTTAGGATGTAGATCTAAAGTAAGATCGGACAAAAGGATGGCTGTAATAGGATACAAAATCAGATATATGCTTGAAGGGTTGATCCCTTCACTAGATCCTCAAGCTAGAAGTTCAAGATCTAGCTCCTCCAACATTCTCCACTGAATGCAGTTGCTGCTACACAACTACTAACAAAAATTGCGCTGTCAAGGAGGGAAGCTCTCTAGTCTGCTACTAAATATGTCAAATTAGTTCACAATGGTGGGAAACAATGAATGAAAAGTGAGGAGATGGTCCCTCACAGGATTTCCAGTTGAAATACTGGAAAATTCCTCCAATAGATCAACCGGACTGAACTGCGCAATCCTTGAGGGGACTGTTGTTGCATGGAGGTAAAACACAATGGCCTGAATGTCGAATATAGATTTGCTGCTCCTGGAAGGCTAAACATGAAGAACAAGGTGAAAGGATGAATCCTCCACCGGTTTCCTAGCTGAAATGCCAGAAACAACCTCCTGAATATGGCACCAATGCTTGATGATAAATATAGCTCAATAGAAACCTTCCCAGAGTAGGCACTCGAAATCCCCCATGGGTAAGGGTGGGATTTCCGCTCGGAAACACCATGTGCTAAACAACATTGCAGAGTTAGCTAAACATCATAAGCATGCATATAAATTTCAACCAACAAATCTAGATCTAAACAGATCAGAAATAATAATCTAAAGTTTGCCTTCTATTGTGCCTTCATCTTCATTATATATATTATGAGCCTTCCATAGCCTAGGCCCACCTCATAATTGCGCTGCCTATGTGGGCATTAGCGTCCATGGAGACTGCGTTGTCTCTCCATGATCTCCATCATGTCTGGATTTAATTCCCACTCCATCATGTGTGAATTATATGCACCACTTCTTCCACTATCTCATCATAAGTGCTTTATGATCTTACTTTGAATGCACTATGATCTTAGTTGACCTCCTCCAAGATCCTCATGATTTTTCATTTAAGATCCATGATCTCCACTCTTCCCTCATTTAAAAAGATGCTCCACCACTCCATAATGTAGATCCAGATCTAAAATATCCACATACACATATCAAAAGTAGGTTGTATTCATTTATGGGGTTTGTGGGTCCCTCCACCCTCTTATTTACTTAATTAATTAAGAAAAATAAGAACTCTAATATTCCAATTATCTTGTGGAAAATTGAGAATATTACACAAATCCTATGCAAATAAAAGTAGGAATGCATTGTATGATTCATATATGAATAATAATACAAGAAGGAACAAGTTTATCCTATCTTTCTAAGTCACATAAGTTTCCATAAATGTGACAACCTTGGCCACATGGGCAAAGACTGTGAATTGCTTGGTTCCTTAAAGGAAACTAGACATGAGAAAGAGGTCACTCAAAGAAAACCAAACAATACACCTAAAGGAAATGCACAAAGTAGAAGGCAACCCACAAAAAAATTGGAAAAGGAAGAAAGAGTAGATTGTGACTTCAATGAAAAATTGAAGTCGGCATGGCCTCAAGGGGAGAGCATCCCCATTAGTGTTCCTTGGAGACGTGGCAACCAAGCAGATGATTTTATGATTCATATATCTTGTGCTAAGTAGAAAGGATGTATTGGTTATGTTTGTGGAAATGCAAGGACATGGTTTATATCCAAAACCAACAGAGGTATATATTATGGATAAGATATTGTGTGAATTCATTGATTGATGCACTAAGGGTCATTGGAAAAACGGAATTTGACTGCCAAGTCCATTCATGACTAGTAAAATTTTAAAGTCTACATATACATCTCTTATAAATGGGCATTTAAAAAGAGGATATGATGTAAAAATGGGTTTTTACTATTTTGGTTACCTACAACTCACTAATTGATATGCACTACAAGGACTCTATAGAGAATGGAAACTAAATGGTGTATCTTCATATTTGGGTTGAGAAATTTACACTCAAATTATTCTCTTATGGAGGAATATAAGAGGGAGGATGTTGAGGCTAAACATATAGATTTTACAGAGGATGACATGAACTAAAAAGGGGCACAATTAGAGTTGAAATGGCACCCCAAGGGAGGCTTCTGATTTAATTTTCCCTTAATTAAATTGGAAGAGAAATTGCAATCTCATCTCATGACAGCTTGTATTAATTAACTAAGTCAGAATGACTGAGTTAGCTTAGGAAATTCAAGTTGAGGGTCAGAGAGGAGGCATGTAGAGTTCTCCCATGATTTAAGGGGGTCCAGTAACGGTTATTTGTGAGTTGTAATTAGTTAATTCAATTAATTGTGTTAAAATTGGTTTTACTAGTTCTAATTGAGTGATGAGCTAGTGAGAGGTCCAGTGAATTAAATCGCATTTAATTCACAAGTAGTAATCAATCAGTTAACTGATAATTTTCTATAAATAGTTGTTGCATGCCAGTCCTAAGGAAGGCCCAGTTGGGACTGAGGTTAAAGGTAAGATAACTATCAGTTGTACAGTTAGAAAATTGTATAGTTCATGCATGAGGTCATCAGGAAGCCTTAAATGAATTTTTCAATCATTATTTGGGATTTTCCTAATTAATAGGGGCTCAATTAAATCAAGAATGTGTGAGAAAGGCAAGTTGAGCAGAAGCTTAGAATTGGTTAAATAATTGATTGATTTTGCTTAGATCAGAGTGAGACAGTTGGCATAGTGCAAGAGTTTCTCTGAGAGAGAAAAGCATTGTATTGTTTCATGGTCTTGACTTTATACAATATAAAAATAGCAGGGTTTTAGGAAGTGTGCTTTCCCCATATACATCTTGTGTTGTGTGATAGATTGTCTCTTTCTCTTACTTGTTATGTGATTGTGCGATCATGTTTTGTTTGCGCAAATTATAGAAGGATTCAGGGTTTTGTTTTAGTACATTACAATATCAGTTTGAATCCCTTTGTTATATTTTTTACATGGTATCAGAGCATCGGGAATCACAATAAGAAGAGAAGAATAGAGTTTTTTTTATCAAGTTCGAATTTGCAGATTTATTCTTCCAGATCCAGCAGCAGATCAAGATGTATTTCAATGGCTTGAGACTCCAATATGCACTCGAGGGATTTTCGAATTACATAGCATGGAAGGATAGGATGGATTCAGTGCTCGAGGACAACTGACTGAAGGCTTTCATAGATACTAATATCCCTCATCCCACAAAATAAGATGCTCAACTTCTTGATGCATGGATGAAGAATGTAGCAAAGGCGAGAAGGATCTTGTTAGAGGGAGTTTGATATCATGTTGTCTCGAGTCTCCACGGGAATTCGACTCCATATGCTATGTGGAAGGCCTTGAAAAATCTGTATCAGAATAACAGTGACCATATGATGTTGGCGCTGAAAGAAAATCTCAAGAAGATCAAAATGGAGAAGGGCGACACGATCAAAAAATACTTGAAAAAATTCACTCAATGTTGAGATGAGCTTGGAAGTGTGGAGATAATTGTTGCCTCGGATGATCTGGTGAGCCTAACTCTTATAGGTCTTCCCAAGAGCTGGCATAGCTACGAGGACTCTGTGAATGGGAGGGAGAAGCTACCGGATTGGGAGCGACTATGGTCTGATCTGGTACAAGAAGAAATTCGTCGGAGCACCAGAGATGAATCCTCATCAAACATTGATGATGAGGAGAATTATGACTTGGCTGGAAAGCCAAAGAAAGCAAAATGGAAGGCATCACATTCCAAATTTGATTCCTCCAAGGGAGGCAAGAAGCGATACTTTTCAGAGGTAAAATGTTTCAACTATCATGAGCATGAACACTATGCCACAAATTGTCCACAAAAGAATACCAACAAAAATGCCTAAGGGGGAGGAGCAGGTGAATGACTTGCTTCACAATTCGAGTTGGATTTCACTATCATCGCATGCATGGTGTCATCAATGATGGGTTCTATGTGGTACTTGGATAGTGGAGCTTCATTCCATATGACCGGAAACAAAGAATTATTCAACAGCTTGGAGGAGAAGGATCTCCATATGCACATCGAGATGGGTGACGGCAAGAGGTATAGCACTACCAGTGTAGGTACAGTTACCTTCTAGAGGGATTCAGGTAATTCACTCACATTAAAAGATGTTATGTAAGTTCTTATTTTAAAGAAGAATTTGATTTATGTTGATATGTTGGAATATCGTGGCTATGATGTGATATTCAGTGAAGGAAAGGTATTCCTTCGTCACAAAGCCACTGGACAGGTGAAAAATAATGGGGTTCGAGTAAAGAATATCTACAAATTGGATGTAGAATATTGCGTAGCATTGAGCACTAAAGCAGTGAAGGTAGAGAGTCGAGACATCAGTTAGTTATGGCATAGGAGGTTGGGCCATCTACACCACATCGCTTTGAAGATCATGCGGCAGATTTCGACAAGACTTCCAAAGGGTGCACTTGCGCAAAGAGATACATGCAAAGGGTGTACATTGGGGAAGCATACCAAAGCCACCTTTCACAATAAGTAAAGTCGAGCCAAGGTGACCCTTGAGAGAGTTCACTCAAACGTGTGTGGACCGTTCTCGACAGCTTCCACAACAAAGCACAGGTATTATGTGATTTTATTTTATGATTTTTCAAGAAAATGTTGGATTTTCTTCATGCAGAAGAAAGATCAGGCATTCTCCAATTTTTTTGAGTTCAAGGCACTTTATGAGAAAGATACAGGGAATAAGGTGAAAGCTCTGAGGAGCGGCAAAGGTGGAGAATACATCTTTAACGAATTCAAAAATTGTTGTGCCTCAGAAGGAATTTGAAGAGAATTAACAGCACCTCATAACCCACAGCAAAATGGGGTTGCAAAAATGAAGAACAGAACGATTGTGGGAGCAACAAGAGCTATGTTTCATGATCAAAGCCTATCATTGCATCTGTGGTTGAAGCATGCAATACAGCAGTATTTGTGCAGAACAAAAGTCCTCATTGGATACTTGGGATGAGTACTCCAGAGGAGGATTTTTCAGGTAAGAGATTAGATGTGTCATATTTTAAAAAATTTCCATGTAACCAAAGATGTCAGGAAGAAGAAAGAGCCAAAAGTAGAGTTGGGTATATTTGTGGGGTGCATTGATACACCTCACAACTATCAGGTGTACTTTCCAGCACACAAGATGAAAGTGGTCAGAAGAGGTGAAATTTGATGAAGACAAAGCCATGTGATTGTCCCTTGAGAGGGAGCTCAAGTTGCATGAAGTTGAGGATCTCTTGGCTCCAAAGGATGAACCTTAGGATTTGAAGCAGCCACAAGCAGAGGAACATAGAGTGGTATCAAGAAGCGCACCAGATAGGTTGACTAATTATTGTTGGATGTGAGAGAGAATATGGGAGCACCCACGTCACAGTGCAGGCAGAGAAGGTCCCCAGTGCGATACATTGGATACATGGATCTTATGAGAAAAAGTATTGAGATATAACCATCATGTTTCGAGGAAGCAGTGCAGCAGCCAGTGTGGGTTGATGCCATGGTTGAGGAGTATGACGCCATTATCAGAAATAGTGCATGGGAAGTTGTCCCAAGACCATTGGGGAAGTCAGTTGTAGGATCCAGGTGGGTCTACAAGGTGAAGCAGGCAGCAGATGGGAGTGTGGAGAAACACAAGGCTAGATTTGTGGCCAGAGGGTTCTCTCAGGTGGAGGGGATTGACTACTATGAGACCCTCGCACGAGTCACAAGGTACTCATCTATTAGTTCCATCCTTTCACTCTCAGCGCAGATGGGATGGCAGATACATCATATGGATGTAAAGACAGCCTTTCTCAATGGAGTTATTAAGGAAGAAGTGTACATTGAGCATCTAGAAGGTTTTGAGACCTTATACAAGGAGTCGCATGCATGCAAACTCAAGATATAATTGTATGGGTTGAAGCAAGGACCTCGTGTTTGGTACACCAGGATTGACAGCTATTTCACCGAGTTGGGTTTCACCAAGAGTGAAGCGAATGAAAACCTATATCATATTGTGGTTGATGGTAAGATTTTGATTATTGTATTTTATGTTGATGATCTGATACTGACAAGTGATGAGCAACTCACACCTTGCAAAGAGTATCTCGCAAGGGAATTTGAGATGGACATGGGGCTCTTGCACTATTTCCTTGGATTGGAAATATGGCAAAGATGTGGAGCTATTTGTATCTCAGGGCAAGTATGCCAAGGATATTCTAAGGAATTTCCACATGGAGGGCAGCAAACCCATGGAGGCTCCTCTAGCAGGGAAATGGAGGAAGGGGGATGTTACTTCGAGCGAAGTAGTGGATGTTATTATTTGCAAACAGCTTGTAGGTCCAATCGTGTATTTGGTGAACACACGACCCGACATATGCTACGCAGTTAACCAGTTGAGCCAAGCTATGGTTAATCCTACCAAGCTCTTTTGGAAGGCAGGAAAGCATGTGTTGAGATATCTCAGAGCCACTACAAAGTATGGATTATGGTACAGATGGACAAAGGGAGTGAAGCTTCAAGGCCTCAATGATGCAGATTGAGTAGGGATTCCATTCGACAGGAAGAGCACATCAAGAGGCTTCTTCAACATAGCATCAGCAGCATTTTTTTAATACATCAGGAGTTTAGCATAGGCATGGTACATTGAGGCCAATCATGTAGCATTCGAGGCAATCTGGATGAGGAATATACTTGTTGGTTTGTTTGGTCAACATATGGATCTGACGATGATACATTGTGATAACCAGAGTTGCACCAAACTCTCAGTTAATCTAGTATTCCATGATAGGTCCAAGCATATTGATATCTGGTATCACCATATCAGAGATTGTGTTCAAAGGAGGATTATGTCATTAAAGTACATTCCCACGAAGGATCACGATGCAGACATCTTAACGAAGGCGTTGACAAGAAGAAAATTCGAATTCCACACATACAGGATCAGGGTAGCAGATAATCACTTTCTTGTTGAGAGGGAGTGTTGAAATGGCACCAAGAAATGGCACCCCAAAGGGGGCTTCTAATTTAATTTTCCCTTAATAAAATTGCAAGAGAAATTGTAATTTCATCTCATGACAGCTTGTATTAGTTAACTAAGTCAAAATGACTGATTTAGCTTAGGAAATTCAAGTTGAAGGTCAGAGAGGAGGCATGTACAGTTCTCCCATGATTTAAGGGGGTCTAGTTACAGTTATTTGTGAGTTGTAATTAGTTAACTCAATTAATTGAGTTAAAATCGGTTTAACTAGTTCTAACTGAGTGATGAGTTAGTAAGAGGTCCAGTGAATTAAATATGATTTAATTCACAAGTAGTGATAAATCAATTAACTGATAATTCGCTAGAAATAGTTGTTGCATGTCAGTTCTAAGGAAGGCCCAGTTGAGACTGAGGTTAAAGGGAAGATAACTATCAGTTGTATAATTAGAAAATTGTACAGGTCATGCATGAGGTCATCGGGAAGCCTTAGATGAATTGCGCAATCATTATTTGGGATTTTCCTAATTAATAGGGGCTCAATTAGCCCAAGAATGTGTGAGCAAGGAGGATGAGCAGAGGTTGAGAATTGGTTTAAGTAATTGGCCGATTTTTCCTAGATCAGAGTGAAACAGTTGACAAAGTGCAGGATTTTCTCTGAGAGAGAAAAACATTATATTGTTTCATGGTCTTGAATTTATAGAATATACAAATAGTAGGGTTTTAGGCAGTGTTCTTTCCCCAGATACATCTTGTGTTGTGTGATTGATTGTCTCTTTCTCTTACTTGTTATGTGATTATGTGATCTTTTTTTGTTTCCACAAATTGTAGAAGAATTCAATATTTTGTTTTAGTACATTACAAGATCACTTTGAATCCCTTTGTTAGAAACATCTATGAGTTCGATGTCAGATTTATCATTCGAACAATGTTCAAGGAAATCGTTCACTGCCCTTAATGAAGAAGATTCAAACTTGGCACTTGTGCGGCCTAAGAAAGAACAAGAAAGGACATATATACTACTACAGAGTAATGCAAAATCAAGTGACTGAGACTTCTGGAAATGGCAATTATGATCATGTATGATCATGAATATTATATAGATGATAGTGGTAAAAATGAATATGAGGATGTTGAGGGTACGAAATGTTGTATGTCTACCTAAAAGGAGACCAAGCAACATAGAGAACAATATGCACATATAACAGGTTGAGCTCACTACATAATAAAATAGCATTGCATCTTATCCAGATGTGGAGGAACCTAGTTGGTTTGTGGGGCCATCATGCAAATGAGAGAACCAAATACAAAGTCTATTTATAGTCAATCTGCATGAGGATATTGGCAAGTCAAAACCAACCATTTAACCATTAGTGTCATGTACCTACAAAAAAAGGTTGATGTTACATCACAACGCAGTACGCTAGCCTAGTTGAGAGCTCATGGTTGTGGTGAGGTGAAATGTGTTGAAGTACTTCTCGAACATGAGTGATAGTTGATACATTAGACAAGAACAAGAACACGGACCTTCAATATGCAACTGGCTATGGATGTGAGGAGTGTGTAGGAATATTGTTGAAATATGGTGTTGGTGTGACTCTGCAAAAGTTGGATGTCCAATAGAGACTACATGAAGAGTGCAAAGACCGTAGAGGATATGTGTATAGCACAGAGATCAGAGATAGTGTCTATACGCATAACCACTTATATGGATCTCAGGGGGAGTTTGAACCAATTCTACAACTCATGAATAGCCACAACGATTCTTGCTTGAAGATGGGCAGAGCAATCAAAACAAAGAGTCGACTGAGAAAAGATTAATATTGTTAGTGCTCTATCAAGGAAATGGCAAGATAAAGAGACCTCAATGACCAGAGGGGTGAATATTTGAATTGGATCGCACTCAAATGAAATGGAGCAGATATTGACAGAGAACCTGAAGTGTAAAAGTGATTTATGTGAATACTTTGATATTACTAGGCAACTACCTTTCCATGGCCTGAAGGATGGGGTTGCTTTCATGTGCCACCATGACACTGATATGGCGCCTGCAATTTCGGTCTCTATCTACTTTGGACTGAAGGGCGACCCTATTCCCTCTTAAATATGTTCAAGGAACAGTCGTACAAAATGTGTGATTTATGATTCTTATGTGCGGCCACGTACTCTTGTTCGATTGTGTAATGAATGCAACCATGGATCCTACTAGGGCAGGTGTGTGATTTATAGTAGCTTAGGCATATCTAATGCATATTACTACAAGGAATGTACACAGTAGGAGAAAGATAGGGATGGATGTCCCAAAATTTTGAACCTTGGAAATGAAAAACCCAACCTATTCTATGAGCGAAAGAAACATGGTTTCAAGAAGAAATAGTTGAAGGTTTTTACAGCACTACTTATAATTCAATTAGTTTTATTACTTCAGTGATGTATGATCATTGTTATCTCGGGATTTTGGGCTAGTCATTTTTGGATATATATAATTGACATAAGAGTAACTGTAGTTGGATTCTCTTCAAAGGTCGTCTTTTCTAGATCAAAGTATTGGACTCTCCGAAATTTTGTGTGATGCATGCAGAAACAAGATTTCTTCATCATGCAAAGACCCATCCAATGGTGCCATATTGATGGGTAATCACAGTGTTGTCATAGTGGGAAACATGGAGCTTTCCAAGGAATTTGAATCTTGCAATCACATTTATGGATTTGTTCCTTAACAATATTGTGGTCATGATCATAAATTTTCTGCCATGAGAATTTGAATCTTGCAATCACATTTATGGATTTGTTCCTTAACAATATTGTGGTCATGATCATAAATTTTCTACCATGAATGTTCAATGTTCATATGAATGATACAACAATAAGTTTTTTTGGTTTTTAAGCTCATGCAGTTATCATTTATTAAAGAGCTTCCCAGATTATCCACGGTATTAAGGAACATTTGTCTACGTTTCGAATCCCAACGGGGATCCCTCATCAGGACATTTGAATCAATAAGTTGCCTTATCTATGCAAACACTATAGTGTCCTTGCTTATTTCCATTGTCCACAGAACCCCTTTCCATTAATGTCAAAGGGGGAGGTAAGCAAAGGTGAGGAGAAATGATACTCACGGTGAAATAAGGAGAAATGTTTCTTAGGGAAAAAAAATGGAGGACCAATGTGTCACCATCAATGCCAAAAGGGGAGATTTTTGGCAAAGTTGTCATTGATGGAAAAGGGTGTTGAAAGCATGCTTGTTGAAGGTTCACTCCACTAGCTAGTATGAGTATGTCAAATGGCTAGTATGAGTGTAGCATGAGTATGTAGATGTCATGTATTGGCTTTGTGTTTGCATTGCTACCAATACTCTTATATAAAGTTGTGAATGAGTATGAAGTTGTTGATTGCTTGGCATATGTTGTGATGTAAATGCTTGAAATTTTTGAGTTAATGATGATGACAGAGTATGTTCTTGGGCAGCAAGGATGCAAAGTGTCTTAAGATCTTAGTGAAGGATTTTTTTTTCCCTAATTCAAAAGACAAACGCAAATTAGAGCCTGGTTATTAGTGTCCACAACTCATATTGGCAATGGATTATCAACATCCGTAACCCATATTTGTAGTGGGTAACCAACGTCCGTGTTTTGTAGCATGGATAAGGAAAATCTCTTGTTATCCCAATAAAATCACATGGTCTTGGCATTATGTTGGGTTATTTAATCATTATAGTTGGTTGATGTTACTCCTTGAGAAAATATTTGGTGGAGTACTAATTTTTCTTTGATATTCAAAATATGAAAAAGTGTGAAACGAACAGGTGAAATACAAAGAGTCGAGCTTTTCACTTTAGATTCCTACATGGAATACTAAAAGTCAACCAACTATGTTTATAAACTTACGTGCTTTTGGAAGGCAAAGATGGTTGGTTAGCTTGTGAGTTGAAAGAGTTGTTGTGATACCTTGTTGGTATATTTCCTGGTTAAGAAGAACATATGTGAAGCAGATTTGAGAAGGAGAAGGCAGAGACAGAGATGGAGATATGCAAAATTAAAATCCAAGTTAACCAACACATTAAATATTTTGTGTATAAGGGAATTTTTATCTCATTTCAGATAGTCACCTAAAAAAGAGCAAGTTGGAACCTATAGAAGAGGGAGTAGGAGCCTCGCGACAAGTTGTAGTTTGCAAAATAACAGAGGTTGGAGCCCCCAAACGCTGATGTAATAGATGAAATAGGATTTTGTCTTTACATTATAACAACAAAGTCATAGTTTTGCATTTATGTGTTTCCACTTATATTTGGTGTTCACATGTTTGTGTGTCGATTCTTATGTTGCAATTGAATGTTGTTAATATGTTAAATTTGCTTTTCATATGATGTAATGATACTTATTTAATAGATTAGGATAACTATAAGAAATAAGAGTAAAAACAAAAATTTGATATCCATGAATTTGCACTACACCAGTTCACCGCTCCCGTCTTCCTCCCCCACCCCTTAGTATAATCAAGTTTCCAAAGCCTCTCTTTTTAATCCTAATATAATCTAATACATTATCTTACAATTCAATTCCTATATTAATTCTATTAATTTATTTTAATCTGAAGTTTTATTACTTTATTTTAATTTTATTTAATTTTATTCAATAATTCAAATCTAATCACTAAGTAATTATATTCAATAATTTGCATCTAATCACTAAATAATTGCAAAGTCCATTTATATTATAATCTCAGTATTCAACGCGAATTAACGGACCCAAACATGTGAAAACTCTGGGATATTACATCAAAATTTTGGGTATGTTCATGACTGTTGTTTTTACAATGAGCCCATCTCTTTTAAAAGTGTTTTGCCCAACCATTCCAAAAACTAATCCCTTAACTACCAGCGTATAGTTATATATTTTGCAAAAATTGCAATAGCAAATATGTACATGTGTGGTTTGCCATAAAAACAAAATTAGGATTATCGGAAGGGATGAATTATTCCTCCATCGGGGTCAGGTTGTTGAGGTCCAGATCCTTGCACTCATCCTCCACCCTCGAGCTAATTTCCACTAGCTTGATCTTAAACTGCTCGATTTCCTGCCTCAGTGCATCCACCTCGTCCTCAAGCTTCTAGATGTGTTCTTCCTTCTCCAGTGGTCACTCCTACATGTTTATAGCATCTTTATGGTGTTGATGAATACACTGCAATATAGAAATACCATCTCTAAACTCCATGTGTTCATGTGCACATATTTCACATGTGTTTTTGATGTTACCTCCATCCTGCGCCCAGCTCGCCCTCGAACCCCCAGACCTAGGTCTACAGAGACGCAGGGAGCCCGACCCTGTACTCTTTGCCATTGAATTACTCTACCCGCTCATGATTACAGTCGCGAAACAAACAAAGACACAATCCTCCAAGGGGCCAAGAACCTCCTGCACAGAGAAGGTCCACACTAGCAGGCCAATCCCAGAACTCTCAAAACCACTGCCACTCTTCCCAACGCATGGCGACAACCCACCACAACACTCACTACATAAAAGCATAAACCAACCAGCCACCCTGGCAAGAGAATTACCCAAACTACGCCTGAACCTCAGCAACGGCCTCTGGAGCAAAGCAAAGACCACCTTGCCAGAGATAGACCGAAACTCCTTACATCAGATCTTGCTGCTAGCCCCTAAATAGCCAACTCAAGTACGAATTTTGATGCATGCCTTCGTCATTCTACCAGCCATGCCAATATCCCAATGCATCGCCATAATTTTCCTGCTCTTCTCTTCCTCCCTCAATCCCACCCACGTCTTCTTCCCACGCGCTACCTACAAAATTCAAAACATTGGGAGTAAATGCAGCCCCCAAAATTTCCATGGAGCAAATGTTGAAATGCTGGTGACTGCAATTGCAACAAGGACGAGGGATCAATGATTGCATGCAAAAGGTCTTCCAAGTACCAAGTGTAGGACTGGCAAATTGAAGGTCACCACGCTGCAACATGAATTCAGGCTTCTCCATGCCACAGATCACATGTGCAGGTCGAGTAGAATTATTCCCGATGGAACGAAGGATAAATAAAGCAGCTTGGGGCCAACTTTGATATGGCATCACGCCTGACAAGGGTGGGGTATGATGAGGAGGGGTGACAGGAGGGGTCCAAGGGATGAGGAAAGGGAGAGGGGGCAGGGGAGAAGGGAGAGGAAGGAAAGAGGGGTCAAGGGAGAGAGCAAAGGGCTTACCGAACAAGGATTACATAAACAATTCTTCATATTCTAGGTAGAAGGGTCGAATTCGATCTCTTCTTTGGAGGCTTTAGGCATGATTATGGAGTATGTATGGTTCCTTCTACGTCATTCACAACATTAGTTTCTTCCTTCATCCTGCAAGCCTAGTTGGCTTGCTTATCTGCCTATTGGTTATTCCCTCTTAGAATGTGGCAGAATGTTACTCTATCAAAGGGAGGAATCATACCTTGGGAGTGCTTGATTTTATTTAGACTCATATTTTGCGCAAGTGTCGTTCCTCATATGTTCAACATGGAGCCCTCTAGGATTAATAGTTCCTTGATGTCCTTTTTATTTTCCAAAGAGAGCTGAAGGAGTAAATCATAGGCCTCTGCTTGATGCTTGATTGTTTGTTTTCCTTCCCATACTCCAGCCATACATGACTTGGATGTTTCCATCAAGAGTAGTGAGAATCTACTCCCCCTCCTCCCACCCCTAACCAAATCTTATTAATCTAATACTAATTTCACCTTAATTCCTTACTTTTCTCCCCCTATAATCTACTATAATCCACTATTAAATTGATATTATATTAAAAAAATAATAATATTTAATTCTCATTTCCAATTCTATATAAAATTAAACTCTATAATAAATTCAATCATTAAAAATAAATTTATTGTTTTATTGTTTTCTTACTTTATTACTCAATTTCATTTTTTTCCTTAAATTTAAATTAATTTAATTTTATTTCTTCTACTATATCCCTTAATCTTCAACAATAAAATAAAATAAATAATAAAATAACTATTATATCTTCAATATTAATGCAATTTGACCCCTATAATTTACTCTAATTCACTATTAAATTGATATTATATTAAAAAATAATAATATTTAATTCTCATTTTCAATTCTATATATAATTGAACTTAGTAATAATATTAATGCAATTTGACCAAATCCTATTAATCTAATACTAATTCCACCTTAATCCTTACTTTTCTCCCATATAATTTATTTTAAAATCAAGTTTTATTACTTTATTTTTAATTTTATTTAATTATTCAATAATTCAAATCTATTCACTAAGTAATTGTATTCAATAATTTCCATCTAATCACTAAATAATGTAAAGTCCATTTATATTATAATCCCGAGATTCAACGTCAATTAACGCACCCAAACGCGGCAAACTGGATATTACATCAAAAGTTTGGGTATGTTCAAGGACTTCGTTGTTTTTAGTAATGAGCCCATCTCTTTATGTTTTGCCCAACCATTCCAAAAACTAATCCCGAACTACCGTATAGTTATATATTTTGCAGTACCAAATAGCAAATATGTACATGTGTGGTTTGCCATATAAAAACAAAATTAGGTTTGTCTTAAGGATGAATTATTCCTCCATCTAGGTCGTTGTTGAGGGGTCCATATCCTTGCACTCACTCCCCCACCCCAGCTAATTTCCACCAGCTTGATCTTTGTAAATCGTCGTATTTCCCGCCTGGGGCACAGACCCACCTCGTCCTCAAGCTTCTAGATGTGTTCTTCCTTCTCCAGTGGTCACTCCTACATGTTTATAGCATCTTTATGGTGTTGATGAATACACTGCAATATAGAAATACCATCTCTAAACTCCATGTGTTCATGTGCACATATTTCACATGTGTTTTTGATTTTACCTCCATCCTGCGCCCAGCTCACCCTCGAACCCCCAGACCTAGGTCTGCAGAGACCTAGGGAGCCCGACCTTGTACTCTTTGCCATTGAATTACTCTACCCGCTCATGATTACAGTCGCGAAACAAACAAAGACACAATCCTCCAAGGGGCCAAGAACCTCCTGCACAAAGAAGGTCCACACTAGCAGGCCAATCCCAGAACTCTCAAAACCACTGCCACTCTTCCCAAACCATGGCGACAACCCACCACAACACTCACTACATAAAAGCATAAACCAGCCAGCCACCCTGGCAAGAGAATTACCCAAACTACGCCTGAACCTCAGCAACGGCCTCTGGAGCAAAGCAAAGACCACCTTGCCAGAGATAGACCGAAACTCCTTACATCAGATCTTGCTGCTAGCCCCTAAATAGCCAACTCAAGTACGAATTTTGATGCATGCCTTTGTCATTGTACCAGCCATGCCAATATCCCAATGCATCGCCATAACTTTCCTGCTCTTCTCTTCCTCCCTCAATCCCAACGACGTCTTCTTCCCACGCGCTACCTACAAAATTCAAAACATTGGGAGTAAATGCAGCCCCCAAAATTTCCATGGAGAAAATGTTGAAACGCTGGTGACTGCAATTGCAACAAGGACGAGGGATCAATGATTGCACGCAAAAGGTCTTCCAAGTACCAAGTGTAGGACTGGAAAATTGAAGGTCGCCATGCTACAACATGAATTCAGGCTTCTCCATGCCACAGATCACAAGGGCAGGGCGAGTAGAATTATGCCCGATGGAACGAAGGATAAATAAAGCGGCTTGGGGCCAACTTTGATGTGGCATCACGCCTGACAAGGGTGGGGTATGATGAGGAGGGGTGACAGGAGGGGTCCAAGGGATGAGGAAAGGGAGAGGGGGCAGGGGAGAAGGGAGAGGAAGGAAAGAGGGGTCAAGGGAGAGAGCTAAGGGCTTACCGAACAAGGATTATATAAACAATTCTTCATATTCTAGGTAGAAGGGTCGAATTCGATCTCTTCTTTGGAGGCTTTAGGCATGATTATGGAGTATGTATGGTTCCTTCCATGTCATTCACAACATTAGTTTCTTCCTTCATCCTGCAAGCCTAGTTGGCTTGCTTATCTGCCTATTGGTTATTCCCTCTTAGAATGTGGCAGAATGTTTACTCTATCAAAGGGAGGAATCATACCTTGGGAGTGCTTGATTTTATTTAGACTCATATTTTGGGCAAGTGTCGTTCCTCATATGTTCAACATGGAGCCCTCTAGGATTTATAGTTCCTTGATGTCCTTTTTATTTTCCAAAGAGAGCTGAAGGAGTAAATCATAGGCCTCTGCTTGATGCTTGATTGTTTGTTTTCCTTCCCATACTCCAGCCATAAATGACTTGGATGTTTCCATCAAGAGTAGTGAGAATCTACTCCCCCTCCTCCCACCCCTAACCAAATCTTATTAATCTAATACTAATTTCACCTTAATTCTTTACTTTTCTCCCCCTATAATCTACTATAATCCACTATTAAATTGATATTATATTAAAGAAATAATAATATTTAATTCTCATTTCCAATTCTATACAAAATTAAACTCTATAATAAATTCAATCATTAAAAATAAATTTATTGTTTTATTGTTTTCTTACTTTATTACTCAATTTCATTTTTTTCCTTAAATTTAAATTAAATTAATTTTATTTCTTCTACTATATCCCTTAATCTTCAACAACAAAATAAAATAAATAATAAAATAACTATTATATCTTCAATATTAATGCAATTTGACCCCTATAATTTACTCTAATTCACTATTAATTTGATATTATATTAAAAAATAATAATATTTAATTCTCATTTTCAATTCTATATAAAATTGAACTTGGTAATAATATTAATGCAATTTGACCAAATCCTATTAATCTAATACTAATTCCACCTTAATCCTTACTTTTCTCCCATATAATTTATTTTAATCTGAAGTTTTATTACTTTATTTTAATTTTATTTAATTTTATTCAATAATTCAAATCTAATCACTAAGTAATTGTATTCAATAATTTGCATCTAATCACTAAATAATTGCAAAGTCCATTTATATTATAATCTCAGTATTCAACGCGAATTAACGCACCCAAACGCGTGCAAACTCTGGGATATTACATCAAAAGTTTGGGTATGTTCATGACTGTTGTTTTTACAATGAGCCCATCTCTTTTAAAAGTGTTTTGCCCAACCATTCCAAAAACTAATCCCTTAACTACCAGCGTATAGTTATATATTTTGCAAAAATTGCAATAGCAAATATGTACATGTGTGGTTTGCGATAAAAAACAAAATTAGGATTATCGGAAGGGATGAATTATTCCTCCATCGGGGTCAGGTTGTTGAGGTCCAGATCCTTGCACTCATCCTCCACCCTCAAGCTAATTTCCACTAGCTTGATCTTAAACTGCTCGATTTCCTGCCTCAGTGCATCCACCTCGTCCTCAAGCTTCTAGATGTGTTCTTCCTTCTCCAGTGGTCACTCCTACATGTTTATAGCATCTTTATGGTGTTGATGAATACACTGCAATATAGAAATACCATCTCTAAACTCCATGTGTTCATGTGCACATATTTCACATGTGTTTTTGATGTTACCTCCATCCTGCGCCCAACTCACCCTCGAACCCCTAGACCTAGGTCTGCAGAGACCCAAGGAGCCCGACCCTGTACTCTTTGCCATTGAATTACTCTACCCGCTCATGATTACAGTCGCGAAACAAACAAAGACACAATCCTCCAAGGGGCCAAGAACCTCCTGCACAGAGAAGGTCCACACTAGCAAGCCAATCCCAGAACTCTCAAAACCACTGCCACTCTTCCCAACCCATGGCGACAACCCACCACAACACTCACTACATAAAAGCATAAACCAGCCAGCCACCCTGGCAAGAGAATTACCCAAACTACCCCTGAACCTCGACAACGGCCTCTGGAGCAAAGCAAAGACCACCTTGCCAGAGATAGACCGAAACTCCTTGCATCAGATCTTGCCGCTAGCCCCTAAATAGCCAACTCAAGTACGAATTTTGATGCATGCCTTCGTCATTGTACCAGCCATGCCAATATCCCAATGCATCGCCATAACTTTCCTGCTCTTCTCTTCCTCCCTCAATCCCACCCACGTCTTCTTCCCACGCGCTACCTACAAAATTCAAAACATTGGGAGTAAATACAGCCCCCAAAATTTCCATGGAGCAAATGTTGAAATGCTGGTGACTGCAATTGCAACAAGGACGAGGGATCAATGATTGCACGCAAAAGGTCTTCCAAGTACCAAGTGTAGGACTGGCAAATTGAAGGTCGCCATGCTGCAACATGAATTCAAGCTTCTCCATGCCACAAATCACAAGGGCAGGTCGAGTAGAATTATGCCCGATGGAACGAAGGATAAATAAAGCGGCTTGGGGCAACTTTGATGTGGCATCACGCCTGACAAGGGTGGGGTATGATGAGGAGGGGTGACAGGAGGGGTCCAAGGGATGAGGAAAGGGAGAGGGGGCATGGGAGAAGGGAGAGGAAGGAAAGAGGGGTCAAGGGAGAGAGCAATGGGCTTACCGAACAAGGATTATATAAACAATTCTTCATATTCTAGGTAGAAGGGTCGAATTCGATGTCTTCTTTGGAGGCTTTAGGCATGATTATGGAGTATGTATGGTTCCTTCTATGTCATTCACAACATTAGTTTCTTCCTTCATCCTGCAAGCCTAGTTGGCTTTCTTATCTGCCTATTGGTTATTCCCTCTTAGAATGTGGCAGAATGTTACTCTATCAAAGGGAGGAATCATACCTTGGGAGTGCTTGATTTTATTTAGACTCATATTTTGGGCAAGTGTCGTTCCTCATATGTTCAACATGGAGCCCTCTAGGATTTATAGTTCCTTGATGTCCTTTTTATTTTCCAAAGAGAGCTAAAGGAGTAAATCATAGGCATCTACTTGATTCTTGATTGTTTGTTTTCCTTCCCATACTCCAGCCATACATGACTTGGATGTTTCCATCAAGAGTAGTGAGAATCTACTCCCCCTCCTCACACCCCTAACCAAATCTTATTAATCTAATACTAATTTCACCTTAATTCCTTACTTTTCTCCCCCTATAATCTACTATAATCCACTATTAAATTGATATTATATTAAAGAAATAATAATATTTAATTCTCATTTCCAATTCTATATAAAATTAAACTCTATAATAAATTCGATCATTAAAAATAAATTTATTGTTTTATTGTTTTCTTACTTTATTACTCAATTTCATTTTTTCCTTAAATTTAAATTAAATTAATTTTATTTCTTCTACTATATCCCTTAATCTTCAACAATAAAATAAAATAAATAATAAAATAACTATTATATCTTCAATATTAATGCAATTTGACCCCTATAATTTACTCTAATTCACTATTAAATTGATATTATATTAAAAAATAATAATATTTAATTCTCATTTTCAATTCTATATAAAATTGAACTTAGTAATAATATTAATGCAATTTGACCAAATCCTATTAATCTAATACTAATTCCACCTTAATCCTTACTTTTCTCCCATATAATTTACTCTAATCCACTATTAAATTGATATTATCTTAAAAAAAAATAGTAATATTTAATTCTTATAATAATATTAATGCAATTTGACCAAATTGTATTAATCTAATACTAATTCCACCTTAATCCTTACTTTTCTCCCATATAATTTACTCTAATCCACTATTAAATTGATATTATCTTTAAAAAAATGGTAATATTTAATTCTCATTTCCATTTTTATATAAAATGGAACACTTGTAATAAATTATAATATCATTACAAATAAATTTATTGTTTTATTGTTTTATAACTTTGTTTCTCACATTCATTTTTATTCCTTTAATTTAAATTAAATTATTTTTATTTTTTCTATTATATTCTCTAATCTTCAACAATAAAATAAAATAAATAATAAAATAACTATTATATCTTCAATGTTCAAAATCAATATCACTATCCCTATAGTCATATCATATCTCTAACGATCATATTGTTTCTATTTATTCGTTGACACTCTATCCCTATCCCTTAAGATGAGTGAAGTGTTCACCCCAAACATCAGATATCTCAATGAGAACACATAGTTAACCAGAAATATTCTTTGTCATTTAAAAATTAAATGAATATATATATATATATATATATATAATAATTTTTTTTGTCAACATTAGCCTTCAAACTTTTGATAAAATAAAAGGGGGAAAAGGTAAATAACAATTAAATTAATAAATTGGTTTAAACAAAAAGAAAAAATAAATTAGAATGGATTAGAGATAGGGAGGATATTAACAAAAAATTAGAGATCTTAAAAATACAAAAAGGTTCAACATAAAACAAAAACAAAATGAAAGCAAATACAGGAGAATAATGGAAAGAAAGAAAAGGAAAATTATCAGAAATGGTCATTGCAAGAGAGAATAAAGAGAAATTTATGAAAATCACTCCATACTTCCATATTTGGATATGATAACTACAAATGTGGTGTCTAAACATCAATAACCCTTCCATTGTATTGACTTCTACTTATTAATGATCTTTACTTGGTGCTATATTCCTCCAACCTATAACCTAATATAAAATAAAGATTGTTTGGTTTAACTTTCCAACATCTACTTTCACTATAAATAGATGCCATTTATGTTTTCCCTTATTTTCAAGATTTATCACACATTTGGGATGGCTTTACAACTTCTAGCACATGTGATCTTGGATTTCTCTTTCATTACCTCTCCTCAACCCTTATCAAGTTTTTCAAAGTTTTTTAGGGATTCTTGCACATCATCAAAAATAAAAGGATCTTATGTCAATCTTATGTCTTCTTGGTCTTGGATTTTTCTTTCATCACCTCTCCTCAACCCTTATCAAGTTTTTCAAGGTTTTTTAGGGATTCTTGCACATCATCAAAGATCAAAAGATCTTATGTCTTCTTGGTCTCAAAAATCTTCTTGACCTATTTTGGAATTCCATATGTCATTAGATGGAGACCCTCCTTGCAAGACCCTCTTTTTTAATTCAAATTCAATCTTCTCTTTGAACTCTTAACCCTCTTCCATTTTTTATTTAGCGAGTTATAGCAATGCTTTCTAATTTTATTTAGAGACTTATAGCAATGTTTTCTAATTGTTTCTGTTTAGATCACATTTTTTTTTAGAGAGTTATAGCAATGTTTTCTAATTTTATTTAGAGAGTCATAGCAATGTTTTCTAATGGTTTCTGTTTAGATCATATTATTTATTTTGAGACCAATCCTTCTCTCAAAATGAAGATACATTTCTTATTTGGGTAGTTACAGCAAAATATTCGTATTTGTTTCTTGTCTACATCATATTTATTTATTTCGTTGCATGTATATTATGTTATGGGTACAAAAGTAAACCTCGTCCTTTTGTGGATGTAGTCTAACATGCATATACAATGGAAGGCATAACATTCCTTTTCATTTCCTAGTTTGCATGATCTTCGTACTCTGTCGTTTGAGTCTGAAGGAGTGATTTTCGAATCCAAAAGTGTAGTGTTTTGCTAATTCACATGGCTAAGGGCTTCGAGGTCCATCTAAGAGAACATTTGGAATAGAGTAGGTTTCTCTATCTTGTGAACTCCGAACGAACTGGCGTAACCATGATTTTTGTCTTTATTCACATAGTCAAGCGGGCTTTACTTTTCGATTTCACTTTTAATCCAACTAAGTCTACATAGGCAATTCAACCCTTACAATCGAAAAAGAGACCGATAAACAAAATTGAACCCTTATGTGAAAAGATATTCCTTAGGAATAGATGGAATTTATCAAAGCACTTGAGTATGACAGGCATAGTAATAATGCCATAGTAATGAGAAATGACAGGCATTGAGTATGGCTAACGCCTCAGCCTCAACCTCAACACCCTCTTCATGAATATCGACTCTTAGACTCTCATTTCAAATACCTCACCTTTACCTGGTATATTTATGGAGAATTTTAACCTCACATTGTATATTTATGGAGAATTTTAAGATGTAAGTCCTTTGGGTTAAAGTCAAATGGCAATGGAGATGCCAATATTATATAGTATATTTATGGAGAATTTTAACCTCACATTGTACATTTATGGAGAATTTTAAGATGTAAGTCCATTGGGTTAAAGTCAAAGGGCAATGGGTTAAAGTCAAATGGCAATGGAGATGCCAATATTAGAAAGCATTTGCTGGGTCAAATGGCAATGAATATGCAAATATTAGAACGCATTGCTAGGTCAAATGGCAATGGAGATGCAAATATTAGAAAGCATTTGCTGATCAATATTGGTACCCACCCAAGTTTAAAACTTGATTAAACCATCAAACACAACCCACCCACCCGAGTTTAAAACTTGATTACACCATCAAACACGACCCACCCACCCAAGTTTAAAACTTGATTAACCCATCAAACATACTTGTGCACAATTCTATTACGCTCAAGAGTATAGAGGCATTTGCACTCCCTACAACTCAACCCAAGCCTCAATGATAAATGAAAGTCCAATTCTCCAAATACTATTAAAAAAAGGATATAAGACTTTTCTATTACGTCGAACAAGGAAGTCCCCTATCCTATCCCTTGATATCATAGATACCTCATTTATCATTAAAAAATGTAGGATTTTCATGCCTCCACCTAGGGGTCCCTATCCCATCCCTTGATATTATGGCCACTACAACCTTGTACTATCTCATTTAGTAATGAGTGGATCAACTCACTTATCAAATGCTAACTAATTAATGGGCACTTTGCACATCACACAGTCATATTTTGTAATGCCTCAATGCAAGACCCAATAGGTAACATTAAACACAGTTCTTACTTTGCTTTTAAAGTTGCACCTTCATGCTCCTCAAGTTTAAAGTGGATCAACTCACTTATCAAATGCTAACTAATTAATGGGCACTTTGCACATCACACAGTCATATTTTGTAATGCCTCAATGCAAGACCCAATAGGTAACATTAAACACAGTTCTTACTTTGCTTTTAAAGTTGCACCTTCATGCTCCTCAAGTTTGGTGTGGAAAGACAAGAGGTGTGTGGATACAAGAGGTGAACCAGAGGCAATGCTTTCAAGAAATACAAGCACCTTCGTGTTCCTCAAGCTCGGTGGAAAGACTAGAGGGGTGAAACAAAGGAAAGTTTCTCGAGAAAAAGCACCTTCATGTTCCTCAAGCTTGGAGAAAAGACTAGAGGTGAAACAAAGGCAATGCCTTCAAGAAATACAACCTTAAAGATTTTATCAAAAATCCATTCCAAACGATCAACGATCAATAATAAGCTCCAAAGACTCAAGTCTAAAGAGATGGCCCAATTGACTCACTTGAGCATCCTTCAATTTGAATGTCCTTTGTATGGTAGTCCTAAATGATCAAACATTTTTTTGGTATTGTTCTTAAGCTAAGTCACTTGGCACTCTAGCACTAATTTTCTTCATGCTATCTGCATAATTATAAGGTCACAAGGGAAAATAATCACATCACCAACCAGAGTTACATGGGTTCTTCTATCCTTGCTTCAGCTCTGCCTATGCCTGCTGCTTGCCACACCACCTCGACAACACAGTTCTTTAAAAATATGAATTGCCAAAACAGTTCACCCTCGCCAAACCGGCATCACATTAGCATAATGTAGTTTATTTTTAAATGAAGAAAATACACCTAAGTTTTACAACAAATATTAGAAAGTAAAACTTGCCTGATACCACTTAGATGTTATGTGAAAAGAGGTTACATCAAGCTGGCTATCAAATTATGGGCTACTGCCAATCTGGGATAGATACTCATCCTCATGTGAAATATAAATGTAGCTGAAATTCTTAGCTACTAGATCAATTCCACTTGATCATTACGTGATTAATGTGGGGAAAAATAGAGTACATCTGCTAGGGCTTCACAGGCCAGTCTGAACAAAGATGCAAAAATAACCAAATGCATCCAACAAAAAATCATATTTTTCTATGGGTAGTACCGTAAATCAGAACCAGTGACTCGCTTTTCTGTCTACAAAAGAGCAAATTGATTATATAATTTGCACGAATCAAGAATGGCGAAACCACTTGGGATCTACACTTGTGAAAAACCAAATCTATCATGGACCTGCAATAAATCAGTACTTCAACTACAACTTTAGGGTCCTAAAAAATCGCTACTGTTAGTATTAGCATCAATCTAAATCAGACTTGTTATGCAATTCTCATCCCTACTAGTACAGAAGCCTCAAAACTTGCCCTATTAAAATTCTATTCCTAATCCAACACCCCAATAGATCTATTTTTCCTTATAAATAGTTGATGAGATCTAACGATCACCAGATCTAAAAAGTTGTATAAATTTGGATAAAATCAGGCTCTCCATATCATCAAAATTTCTACTGGTGACCAACTTCCATGTCTTCTGCAACCAGAACTTCAGACTGAATCTTTTTCTGGTCTGCTGACTGTGCTCCTTGCTTGACACAACTGTAAGGATAAGAAAGTTTATCCAATCTATAAGGTCTTAGGCCTCGAGTTCTTCCTGGAGCTCCACCTCCCAGGGAAGACACATCCAGTACGTGTCTGCAGCCCAAAGAGTTTTAAAAATCAGTGCCCTGAACTTTTTATTTAGGAAACAAAAAATTCCCACATAGGCAGCAGGGTTAAGCAATTGTCTGAGAAAGACGATTGTCCAGAAAATGTTCACTTACGTATTATTTGATGCTCTTCCATCTGCTGTCATACCCCCATACACTGTTACTTTTTGATCCACTAATGATGCAGAATGACCAGGTAGAAGCTCGACATCCACCAAAGCTATGTTTATTATGCATGCCAAAGAACGACCCACATTTGGTAAAACCTTACAGGCCACCCTCTTATGAAGTAAAACATGGAAATTACAAGGAAAATAAAACAGGTACTTACAGGACTTGAGGAGACCATTTGCTGCTGCTAATGGTAAGAACCCCTCATTCAGGCCAAGAATTTCCTTCATATGAAAAAGAATGAATTTAAATTAATTTGCTTTCCTTCAGATCAAAATATCAAACTCTCTAATGCAAACAAACCCTCAAGAAGTAACCTACCTTCAGACTCTGATAGCATGTCTCCAGGTCATCATTAACCAAAATGTGGTCAAATAGCATCGAGTTTCTCCCAAGCTCAAGCTCTTCCTTTGCATTTCTCAGACGCTTTTGGATCTGATCCTCTTCTTCTGTTCCCCTGGAGTAAAATACCTTTTATCAAATTCCATATCCATGATACTGAGTTTTAACATTCTGTATTTACTATTTACCTTCTACCATAACAATTTAAAAGCATGATCAAGACACTAAAAAACATAAACCAGATTTTTGTATGTACCTTCCACGCAAGCGTTTCTCAAGATCTTCAAATGATGGTGGACAGATAAAGATGAAAAGAGCATCTAATGTACTGTTCCTCACAGCCCTAGCCCCCTGAACATCGATGTCCAAAATGCATCTCTGCAATTGACGCTTCTATGTAAGAGAAAGTTGGGGTTCAACTAAACCAAAACCACCTAGCTGACAATCAAACTAACAGAAAGGAGGAACGATTAAAACAGAATTGCTATGGCCAACATTAGTTCAAGAATCCATTACTGAAAACTATCTACAAGTCACGAAAAAAAGGATCAAGTCTACCTTCCCAGCATCAGCCACTGCCTCCACGGCTGCAATACTTGTTCCATACAAATTGCCATGGACATTTGCAGATTCAAGGAACTTTCCTTGCAGGACCTCCATTTCCATAACCCCACGGTGGGTAAAGTGATAATGTACTCCAGCCATCTCTTTCTCCCTTGGAAGCCGTGTTGTATGACTTACAGAGAACCCAAAAGTAGATGGAAATTCTTTCATGAGTTTAGATATCAAGGTTCCCTTACCAACACCAGATGGTCCACTAATCACCACTGGTTGAGGACTGTCACCTATCGCACACTTGCTCCAAGCTACAACTTCCTTCCTTTGTATCTCTTTCTGCTCTCTAACGAAAGGAGTGTCAACCTACTCATATCGTATATTAAGTTAATATTGATCTTTTCAATTTTCATTAAAAAAACACAAAGATTTTATTGTTCAACGTTGTATCAAAATGACTCTGACCTCTAGAAACCAAATGTTATTTTGATGTTCAGCATTATATCAACATGATTCTAACCTCTAGAAACCAGATGGTGTCCTTTGGTTCAGAAGTACCACCAAGAATCAATATCCGATCATCGTTCAGAGGTACAGCAGAGTGGCCTCGTCGAGGTGATGGCTTGGTTCCCAAAACCATTGGAGTAATCCTGTCAGCATAACAGAATTATATGAACCCTGGTAAATACGAATCAGCTTAGCTGAGATAGGTCTGTCAGTTAGTCGTCTAGCTTACCATTTGCCAGTCAATGTATCGAGAATTTGCACATCATTAACCAGGTTACCTCCTTGATCCCCTCCAAATATGTACTGCCAGAAGGTAAATGATTAATGGCAATTTAGAAGTCTTTACCCCAAAAAACAAAAAGTATTTTGGGATTTAGAAACATGTATTTTACACCAGTCAAGAACTGCACATGTCTATTGTAAATAAGCTGGTGTTCCTTAGATACTTACTATTCTTTTCCCAACAACAGTAGCAGAGTGGGAAAATCTAGACTCCGGATAAACACCATTGGCCAAAGTACTGCTAGGATCTTCCATGAAACAACCTTGCAAATCACCCTGCTTGAAACTTGTTAAAAGATAGTATGTGTGCATGGATAAACTATGCATAATGTAAAAACAAAATAGTATCAAATTACAATAAGCAATGTCACCAAATCACTCTACATAACTTTTAGTCACCAAACATCTCTACATAACTTTAGTCAAATCAACTGTCAATAAATTCAAATATGATTTGATGTATATACAGCACCTTAAAATAAAGATGTAAGTTCACAGCAATAACAAGCACTGCATATCCATTAGGTAATGAGATGCAATGAAGAACCTTATGCAACATTTGATAAAGGGATATTGCCGCAATTTTTGTTGTAAAAACTGGACATAAAACTCGGTCATTGTTGACAGTTTCTCAGGAATGGTCTCATCGCAATATTGAATGTTAAAATTGGCATTCCCTCATTTAAACACATAAAAACCCTTTTCTACTTGGGTCACTCGTGAACAGTGAACTTTACACTACCTTGAGAAAGTACAGTGCTAGAGTATCATATGACCTTCTCAATGATTTTGCAAAGAAAGAAAGTGACCAGATGTGGGGGCAAATGGACTTCAAAATCCGTGTGCAGTCCATAAGTGTATTTCGCTACAGCAATGTAAGAAAATTTAAGGAATAATTCACTTCTCGTATGGAACTTCATTGGATTTTACTGCAAAAAGACGAAGTTCTAGCCCTATATCATATGAAACCGGCAATTAACAGAAACATATATCTCTATTGCCGACATGTAAACACCAAAAGAGGCCGACAATAGGTTGAAGAAGTAAAAGTTCAATTAACTTCTACAAAGCTGGAATGGTAACTGACCATAATCACAACAGGTCAATAAACTCTTTTAAAGAAGCAGACCTACATCAAAACAACAACCAAATCCTTAAACTTGTAAACATCAACCAACCAAAAAGTGCAAGAAAAGTATAAATTATCCAGAATGAAGATCAAAGTGTGAATCCTCCCGCGTTCCTCTCTTCGAGACTAACAACTCCACAAATAAAGGAAAATTAAGAGTATATCACCGGTCCCCTGCTTAATTCGATAGTTAAATATATAGCTCGCGTACTCAACAATACACTGATCCGTTATTCACCACAATGGTCAAACAGCAGCTACATTACAGAATTGTGGCATTATTCTACTGCAACTCACAGAACAAAACAGATATGCAACAAACCATCAGATCTAAAGCTCGTAAAAGAAAATACAGAATAACAGAAGCCTATTTACATCCATTCAAAGTCCCTCGAATTTCCCCTAAAAACCTGCAAATAGACTTGAAATCATACCAAATCCATCGATCGAAACCTCCTAACACCGATCTACTGCAAAGGCACATAAATCTCTCGCCAGAACTAGAATAAAGCGATGCCTCACAAATTCCAGTTCTTAAAGATGCATGAGACAACAAAATGTGCTAGAAAGGTCCCTTCCACCAATACAACTTCTGACATTAATTGTTCATTTCACAAAGAATAAGGCAAAACTTCGCGGAAAATGCCAGGAAGCGCTTCACACGCGGTCTCGAAGACGACACGTACAACTAAAAATAAATAAATAAATTCGACAATTTGGCCGTTAAACACTTCAAAACGAACTTTATAAGCGTCGATCCCTCAACCTCAAGAGAAACGCAGAGTACTACAATATCAGTCATATTTTGCTTCCGTGCTTCGATTTTTAAATGGAAAAACCCAAGGACTTAACCCTGGTTTATTTAAAGAATTCACAATCATACCAGATTTGGCAATGTTTTGCTTTCTTTGCAAGCATTCTTGTCCGCTCTCTGGAGTCTCATAGTAACGATTTCTTTTTTACTATAAAAACGAAAAAATCTTGTAATTTTTTAAATATTCGCGCAGGGCCCTAGAAATACTTTTCTTTTTGTTCTTCAAGGAAAGCCAAAAGCGCAGTGTTAATGGATACGTAAAAAGGAAACCCACCTTGCGAGCACAGATTCGTAGCTAGTAATACAAAAAGCCGTGGCTCGACTCGAACTCTGCTTGATTTTTCATTTCTTTTTCTACCATTAGCGTCCTTCTCGCCTACGCCATTACTGCAATGTCGAAACCCTAAATCGCTTGTGATTACCTGAAAACCGCTTCTTTGTCGCGGTCTGGGGCCTCCCAAACTGCCTGAGACCGTGATTTGTGCAGCCGGATCTCCTTCATTCGTCCTAGGGCCGAATGCCGTATGTCGGCCAGGCCAATCCGGGAGACTGTAAAATTGGTAAGTTGCTTGGAAGGCAGGCTAGGTTTAATATTTATAATTAACTAATATTAATAATAATAATGACTATATATAATTATAGGTTGGACCCCCTGGATAGGATTCGTTCCCCATTAATAGCGAACTACAAGGAGTCTCCGCATCGGATTTCTCATTCAAAAAAGCATCCCTTCACATTACAAAATTCTGGAAGTCACTGTTACAAGTTTATATACATAAAATTAGCCTGGAGGAGCGGAACAAAAGTGGGCCATGGTTCCTGATTCCCGGAGAAACCTGGGCGGCCATGATTCCTGATCGGTCGCTTTCATATCCGGCAATCTAAAAGTGAAGGTGGTTGCGTGATGTTCGAAGGGTATCGAAAACCTAACACTTCATGTTCATTATGTTTGAGGTTCTCCCATGTATGGACAAAATTACAACTTTTACATTAATGATTATTTTAGAAAATGTAAAGATAGGATAAATTATTTAGAAATGGTAAATATTATTTTACTCTAAGGAAATACGTTAACTACTTAAAATCTGAAAAAGTGAAAATGATGTCCAAAAATATATATTACACAATTCAGAAATATTAAAAATTTACGTTCTTCAAAATTATTTTATATATAAATATTTTAGGTGAATTACTCAAAATTTAAAAAAACTTTCAACTAAAATAAAATCTAGTTCGATACATAATCTAGTGATACTTGTAATGATCATACATGACAAATGTAATAATTCTGTAAGATAATACAAAATATATATATATATATATATAACCTATAAATTATACATATATAATTAAAAAATATACTAAATATTAAAAAAACCCTTCCACAAACTTTTCTAAATAAATAATTCCATGAACCAAATTTTAAATGGAGTCTTACAGCCAAATAATGAAAAAAAAAAAATAACAAATCATGAAAGTTTTTCCCTTAGGATAGCTTTTTCAAAGTTTAAATTTTACAATTCAACTTTTTTTTAGATAATACCATGAACCAAATTTTAAGTGAAGTCTTACACCGCTCAAAAAGTTTAAAAAAAAAATAAAAATTTAAATGTAACAAATCATAAATAAATAAGTTTTTATCCAAGTCTTTGGATAGTTTTTTCAAAGTTTAAATTTTACAATTCAATTTTTCTAGATAATACCATGAACCAAATTTTAAATGAAGTCTTACACGGCTCAAAAAGTTTAAATAAAAATAAAAAATTTAAATGTAACAAATCATAAATAAATAAGTTTTTCTCCAAGTCTTAAGACAGCTTTTTCAAAGTTAAAATTTTTCAAAGTTTAAATTTTACAATTCGACTTTTCTAGATAATACCATGAACCAAATTTTAAGTGGAGTCTTACAGCGCTCAAAAAGCTTAAATAAAAATAAAAGAATTTAAATGTAACACATCATAAATAAATAAGTTTTTCTCCAAGTCTTAAGATAGCTTTTTCAAAGTTTAAATTTTATATTCTCCGAGTTTTAAGATAACTTTTTCAAAGTTTAAACTTTACAATTCATGGATAAAAAGATTTTTTAAGCAGAAAAAAAATTTAGGAATTTTAAGAATTATTTTAATTATATGAAGAAGAGTTTTCTAATTTAATATAGAAGAGATGTTGTAATCTTGTGTTATGTTATATAAATATTTTGATTTAATCAAATTATCAACAGTTTTTACACTTTGAGTTTTGACAACTTATAGTTTTTCTCATGATATTCTACTTTAATGTAGCGTGTGTATGTATATATAATTAGCCTAAATCCATCTCAACTCCAAATATATCAAGCGTCGAAAGGGATCAAATCTCTCGATGTGCAATTCCTTAAGTTTTGCACTCAAAAAATGGGTTTGCACCTTGAGAGATTTGATCCCACTTTGCACTCGATAAATCTAGAGTTAAGATGGAGCTAGGCTGGTAATGTAAATAAATTTAACTTTGATGGAGTGATAAAATTGTCTTAATGGAGGTATGGAATAATAGTATGGCGCCTCTCGCCACCTCACCCCTCTACATGCCATCGCACTTGTTATTTTTAAATATGCCACGCCTACCAAGGAAGATGACAGAGTGCACTTGGAACTATTACTCTTGGCTTAGTTGGCGATGTATGAACCCTTCGCAACTATGCTCGTCCTCCTTCGCAACCTTCTAACCCTACTACTACTCTTCCACCACATCCTTATGTTGCTCCCCAATGTCAGCCATGTCTTTTGGTCGAGGTTGTGCATCTAAGGCATTGTTGACTAACTTCTCTCTAGTGGCTTCCTTTATCTCTGGTGGCTTTTACCAAATAAGTGGGGCTTGCTTAAACCACCATGGAGGTAACGCCCTCGTGGTGGGATAATCTTCTTACATTCCTCAATTATTGTCTACTCCATTTCTCTACTCTACATCAACTCAATAGAACTTGTGTTTTTTTGCCTCCCATAGACATGACGCAACAGCGAACGGGGGGTCGAGGCATGGTGGGCAGTTCTAGGGCACACTTCCAAGTCAAATCCTCAATATAAAGCTACCAGGAACATACTTTGTCTAACATTCAAGAAGAAATTTGGGATGTTTAAGAGGAAATTTGTCAAGAAAGATAGGAAATCATAGACTCAATGTAGAAATTTTAATACAATTATGTATTGACTGGATTCTCCTAATCTAACAATTATATGCCACTGTTAAATACATAATCACTTCTACAAAAATTCTTACGGAATTTAAACGCAATCGCCAATTGCAATATCAAGAAGAAAGATCAATCACACATAACACAAATGTTTTTACCGGGAAAGCATAAAGCTAAAAACCCCACTATCATATATTATGTATATATCATGGATCATGAAACAATCTCATACAAAACTCTAATCCAAGAGCTCTCAGTACAATATACAATTGTCTCACACTGCCATACAAAAATTGGCAAATACATGCGCCAATTTACTGCCTCCTGACAGCCTGCCTCCACTGCGCAATCCCTGCTGATCACAATCCCTGAATCAAATCAGATCCTGCTTGCCTTGATTGCACAATCCTTATGGGCACATCCAATGTGTGTGTAGTTGCATGAGTGCACCCACTAATGTCACAACTGATAGTCAAACTGTCCCTTTCACCTACATCTCAACTGGGTCTCCACTGGATTTGACTTGCATGTAGTTAACAGTAGTAAATCTTCAATTGCACGTGACATCACTGATTGTGAGTTAATTAATAATTAATTCACTGATCTCTCACTAGTGCATATTCAATTACAACTAGCACAACTGAGTTTAACTCACTTAACTGAGTAAAACTACTTCACAACTCACATAACTACACATCCAACTCTGTTACAACTTCGAATCACTCAGTTACAACTAAGTCCACTTGCATCTCCCACCAACCAACCTTTGAACTCAAATTTCCTATAGCTAACTGATTTTCCACTTCAGTTAACTATTTCCAAGTGCTTATTGAGAATAGATTAATGTTTATTGTCCAATTATTATTAAGGGATAATAATAGTCGACATGCATCTATAAATAGACATGCGACCTATAAATAGAACTCGCACATACATCTAAAAATAGAACATCGTCTATAAATAGAATTTGCTCACCATCTATAAATAGACATAATCTATGAATAGAATTTTCTCATCCATTCTAAAAATAGACTTCCACCTGAAAATAGCCTAAGGCTCCATCCTAGTGTAGGTGTTTAATTTTCATTAGGATCATCATCTTGTTGGATCTCAACACTCAAAGGTCATGGTAGGGGTTGCTCTATGGGTGTTAGACAAGGGTAATTCTTGTGGATGTCAAAATCATTGCCTTCACACATTGGACCTCTACTAGCATGTCAAGCTTCTCCTTGGTAACATTTTGGTGGACAAGCACCAAACTCATGTCAATCTAATGCATAGGTTCAACGAGTTGAAGAATCTACTATTGGCTATCAAAGGGGGGTTGGCCAGACTTGATATGGGTTCACCCCCCAATACCTCTACTCCACCACCATGCAAGGTCAAGGTACAACCTATCAACTTGGACACTTCTTTGTCCTCATGAAGCATAAGTTTCTTTTTTTATATATAAATAGCTTTTGATGTTCAATCTAGATAATTAAGTTAGTTCCATTAGGGAATCTCTTTCACATATTTGAAGCATTTTCAATTCATTAAATAATCTTTTTTGAACTTACCGATTTTTAACATATATGTTTGGACTAACTTAAATTGTTGGCTTCTTCATCTATAAAGCAATAATACAACTTTTAATTCTCTAAATAAATCATAATTTTTTCTATTTTTTTTTTTTTTTTTAAATCAATGCTTTTAAATATTTAATTTGATTTCCAAATAATAAACCAAAAATAAAAATATCTTAAACATAATTAAATTATTAATATAATAATGAATTTATCCCACATATATACACCATTTTTAGGTTATAAAAGTCTTCTTTTAAACGTTGACATTGTCTCTTAAATCTAAAATAACAACTTAGGTATAAACTTGATCTAATATATACATAAATTGTTATTTAAGATTTAAGAGAGAGTAAATCTTAAATAACAACTTAGGTATAAACTTGATCTAATGTATACACAAAAATATATAAATTGTTATTTAAAATTTAAAAGATAGTAAATCATAACTAACTACTTAGTATAAACTTGATCTAATGTATACATAAATTGCTATTTAATTGCTATTTAAGGTTTAAGAGATAGTTTCAACCTTAAAGATTTAAGAAATGGTTTCAATCCAAACAAAAAAAAATTCAAATAATATTATTAACTAAATTTAATTTCAAACCTAAACCTAATAAATTATATGTAAACTTTTATGGAGACCTTTTTAGTGTTCAAAAGCAATTTTAACACTTTTTCAAAAATCATCACCAACCAAATTTTAAAATACGTATTGTAGCCATTAATAAAATATTAATTAATATTTCACCTTTCTAAAATAATTTAATATAAGGTCTCCAACATTGCAAAACATTTTCCATATTTTTTCAACGAAACCAGCCTTACATATTAATTAATATTTCACCTTTCTAAAATAATTTAATATAAGGTCTCCAACATTGCAAAACATTTTCCATATTTTTTCAAAGAAACCAACATTACTTTTCCAAGTAACATCATCACCCAAATTTTAAAATAAATATTTTAATATTAAAAAAAAAACTTTAAAAATATTAATTCTAAAATAAATATTTTAATATTAAAAAATAATTTACCTTGATGGGAGTGGATGAAGGGCATCATGAGAGGCACAAAGGCATGCCTAGTCGCTTCCTTGAGAACTGAACATAGTATAGATGGCATGTGGGACACATGCAGACACAAAGCAAAGGGTTCGAGATGATGAGCGTTGTAATTATATGTATGTAGGTAGATGGAGGGAAATTGTTAGCGCACTTAGGCATGAGCAGACCTAAAGGTGGTAGAGGGAACGCAACTTTTGTTTAGGCTACCAACTTGTGCAAACCTCTTCGACTACAGCATCTAGAGATACAAGCAGATGGTTGTAAGTGAGATTATTCTTGGTGTTCTGGTGGAGGCCACCAACGTCTGACTTGGGACCCTAGAGAGAACTGTAATTATCAACTTCATTGTGGTGGGGTTGGTGAGGAGAGTTTGGCGAGCTTACATAATTGGTGTCTCATAACGAAGATTTCTCACTGGAGCTTGGCTCTAATCACACAATTAAGCCCCCAAAATGGTTCCCACAATCTTGATACTGTAATTGCTTATTGTGTTGGTTGGGTTGGTCTTTGGACCTCACATTTTCCGGCTCAACAAAGCATGGGCTTTCTAGCATACCAGGCGCATAGTCGTGAAGTTTGTGGGTTATTTATCTTCATCTGGAATTCAAAATTAGTGAGTCTCGTGTGGAGGGTTATTCTGGGTCTCAAATACAACTTTGTACAGTCAAGTGGTAGCGGGGGGTGTGAAATCTAGTACGGTGGCCTTAATTCCTTCTTGGCAGGACATCTCAGCTCAAGGACTGCTAGAGGAGAAGATTGTTACTGAATTGGACTGGTAGACAGGGCATCTCACTCTAGTCACAACTAATTGAGGCTCGGGAGGTGTATCTCGGTTTTTGCATTCTTAATCACTAGTGTAGGAGCTAGCTTTTCAGGTCTGGGGGGGATGAGATTAGCTGGAATCAGTTGCCCACTAAAGTAGAGCAACCCACGAAGCCTAGGCTTAATATATTTAGTCGTTGGGTGTTAGTGGAATCGAGGGCTTGGGGTGCAGCAACGAAGGAGGAGTGTTGGGAACATCGGATTGAAGTTGCGATTAAAATGATGTGGTAGAGGAGTAAATCATGGAGAGGGATAAGTACGCGTGAGCCAAGGGGTGGAGCCCAGAAGAGCAGTTGAAGAAATGTAGGAAGGAGATGTGTAGGAGATCAACCTAGACAAGGTGGTGGCTAATAATCGTAATCAATCACCTAGTCACGTTCCCCTTCCTACTTCCCTTGACATACTGAAAGCATAACTGAGACAAAACATTGCGCTCTTGGAGCAATTGAGCTAGGAAAAACATGAGGATCGCGATGAAATAATCAATTTCATGGACAATCTTCAACATAATCAATATTGTATGTTGGATAAACAGGTGTCACTTCATAGAGACCAATGTAGGCTCGTTGAGTGCATGGAGCAACTTGAGTGATGGTTGGCACATGTAGGGTTCCACATTCGTGGAGATCTTAGGCGTTCAGATCCCTCGGGTAACGACCTAGGTCATCCTCCGGTGCACTGATGGTTGTGGGGTATGTGCATCTTAGGGGTATTCTCGTCATGTTAGTCTTTCTGGTTCTTAATACTATGGAATTTTTGGCGTTTTACATACAGTTTTTGTGTTGTTCTTTGGCCAACAAATTTGGTTGGAGTGAGGTTGGAAGAACACAGTTGTATGGACAAACTCTCTGTAATATTTTGACAACTTATTATAAGGCTTTTGATCGACAAGAAAAAATAAAAAGTATTTCAACTTTTAAATATAGAAAAATATTCAAATTTTTAAATGAATAAATTAAGTTCCAAATTTAAAAAATAGTATTCAATAATTTTAATGTGTTTTAATTAACTAATACATAAGCTCTTCATAGGTTCAAATATAGAAGAGGTAAATTATGTACACCTACAATGACCATATTAGTCAAATTACTACACCAAGGATGGTTCCCTTGTCCTACAAAGAAGGGAGTCTTATAAACCAAATTGGTGTCGCTTGGTCATGACCTTAAAGTTAGATTATCATCATCATCATCATCATCTATGTGTTTTTTAAATCTTATAAAGAATCGAATTAATTTCTACAACGTGGATACCTAAAATAAGAAAAGAAACTAATCATAGGTTGTATTAACTCAACTAAGGAAACTCCTACAAAATTCTTGAGCTATAAACATCATCATTTATTTCCAAGTACACAAGGTCATGCATAGTTGCAAGGAGAAAACATTCCAATATTTCAAAATGGACGTTTAGTAGAGTTTGGGCACTAATCACTTCAATGTGATGTGTTCTCCAAGTGACATGTTCTTCACAATGCATTCACTAAATGGAGAGTATTTTTTCTCTTACATTGAACAAATTACTACATTTTCTATTAAAACATATAACCTTCAACCTGTAATTGATGTTCACAAAATTAGCATATGAAACTCTCCAAATTTTGAAGCAGGTTCAAAAGTAAAATATAGAGTTTCCCCTAGTATTAATAATTAATTAATAAGGCTTGATAGCTCATCTTAATGGGGTATCCAATCTACAAACATTCAACATGTTATAGAAAATTAACTTCAACATAGTGATTATAGATACCATATGCACATAGTTTGCATCAACCATCAAAATGTACTTCAATGCTTAAATAAATACATTACCCTGAAGTCATGGTGCACCTTAAGGTAGTCATTGAATGTGTGGTTGCACCCACATAGGCTATATTAAAATGTTCTTATGACCAATACACACGTAAGTGGATCAAATCCCACCCCCGTGTTCTTCTTTAAAATATTCTCCTCCTAGAAAAAGCACTACTTTGGCTCTTTCCTTCATAAACCCACTCTTAAAAGGATTTGGCTTGGTTTTCCTAAATTCATTTAATGGAATATCTGGCTAGCAAGAAATCACGCTATATTCCAAAATGAGACTCCTCATCCTATACAAGTGGCTAATAAAGCTCTAGCATTTGTCTAAATATTTGATCCCCATAAGCCAAAAGAACCTAATTCCTAGCAATTAGATTAATATGAAATGGAATGGCTTAAAGTGCTTGACTTTCCTTCCTTTGACCCAACCCCCATTAAATCCTAGATCTCTCTAGCAGCTTCAATTTCCCCACTTTGTTTTCTCACATTGGATGACCTTTCAAAATTCCCATATTTTTTATGGAACAACTAGCATAACATTGAGGTGATAGGTTCAAGATGGGGTTTTTACGAATCGAGAGGAAATATTGAATTAACTTATTCTTGAAGCTTAAGAATATCTACAAGCAATCAAGTTTAATCATATGCCCTATATCTTGGACTTAAGTTGGCCTCCCCTCTCAACATCCCCAAACTCATCACTATAATGGATTCCAATAATACTATAAGACATCTCTAATTGGGCTCTACTCCTTTTGATGTCAGATTGTCATCAATCTTTCAACATAATTTTTCTTTACTTCATTAATTCCCCTATGTTTCCTCTTATCGTATCTTTCGCACTACTAATTCTGAAGTTTATTCTCAATCCTCCTTTGGAACTCAGAGAAAAATGGGTGACCTCAAGATCAATGGCCAAGGTTTCACCCTTCATATTCCTCGAGTCCCCACTGTAATTCATGTCATGTCCTATCAATATGTTATGGTCCCATTCAACCTCGCGCATTGTAACATCATGACTCATCATGTCCTTCTCAATATCATTTTCACATCCCCCGATTCTACATATGATATCTTCCCTTACTCGATTTAGCATAACAATGGGGTAATTCTTATGCAAAAGGGATCACAGCTCTATACTTGCCACAATTTTGTGAGTGGCTTTCAATGCTAATAGGACTAGTAGTAACGAACAATCATTTTCTCCCTTTATTTAAGTATGTGTCCAATTTGAGTTTGCAACCACAGTTCATCACAATATTGAATAGATACAAGGCTCTCAATGTGCATATCACTATGGTAATTCAACATCCTAATTCTACATGGGAACATGGAAAAAAGGGAAATCAGTTCAATCAAAACGACCCTACAACAACTTACAATGGATGTTGTGGAGATTCACTCCTCACTTTTCAATCTTCAAATTAGGTTCTCCAATTTCAATGTACAAGTCGAGACTCCTTTGGAAATCTTAGTCCAACATAGACAAACTCTTCAACACCTCTAAGATGAGTGTGGAGCTCTACAATCCTAGTAAGAGAAACTATGATCCTCCCAAACAATAGTTATGCAAACCCAATCTTTGTCAAGATACTCAGAAACATGTCCTTTGACTCATAAATGGGCCTACATCTAGACTTGAATGATCTTGCACCTACAAATTCACAAACTAAAAGACTCTTTGAGGTTCCTTTATATGTAGTGTTTTGCTACCTTAATATTAGGAATATTTTACAAGATTTATAATGCTAGCTATCTTCTAGAATTTTTGTACTCCTTTTTTAATATTATGCTCAAACTACTTCTTGAACCTATAGACATGCTCTAGAGCATAGTAAGGGTTACCATTTTGTATTTTTTTTTAATGCATCACATTGATGTGATTTTTTTTAATGCGTCATCTAAAAATATGTTATTAAAATTTTAAATAATAGTTTTTAACTTAATTTCTAAGGAAATTTTATATTCATTAGGAGCGAATATACATATTGTTGTTCTCCAAATATTGTTATGGCTTTAATTTTCTGTACTATCTTATAATAAAGAATACATTTATACAGTGTTACAACAAACGACTTTCTTTTACAACAAGACAAACACAGACTAAATATCTGACAATTTCTTTCCCAAAACTTTTATTACTAATGTTGAAACTAGCAAATCAAGAAACTTCTTTAATACTTTTATGAAGGGATTCTATAGATAAAACAAAAATACTAAAGATGGAACTCCCTTGATTCAATCTCATGGTCCTCCAGGAACCCATATATGCCAAAAGAATAAGAAAGATGAACTAAGGTTTCTTTAGATAGATCATCAACCTTCTTATTAAGCTCCTTGTAGATATGTTTAAAAAAAACCATTGAAAATATTACATAGTCTCTTGAATTTTGAATTTTTCATTGTGACTTTTTTTTGTTTACCTAGTCAATAATGACCTTAGAATCTTTAATAACGTCCAACTTGTGAACACCTTGCTAGAAAAAAACAAAAAAAGTCCAGAAAAAAAACAATAAATTTAATTTTTGTATTTATCCCCCTACCACAAGCATATCAAATATAAAAATAATTTTACCAACTTACCAACAAAACATAAAAATAATTTTTCCAACTCACCAACAAAACAAGTAAAAATAATTTTACCAACTTACCCACGAAACATAAAAATAATTTTTCCAACTCACCCACAAAAACAAGTAAACAAGTGACCTTAAAAAGTTCCATCAAAATACCCCTAATGGATGTCATAATTCAAAATAGACATAATCACTTTTCCAATTTAGTTTCTACTCTAAATAGTTTTGTAAGCTGTATTTCCAAACTTGCAATAATAAACTTGAGCCTTTTTTTCAAAAAAAAAAAAATTATTTTACTTTTAACTCGTTAGAAAATTGAAATTCCTTACTTTTTATACTAGTCAAATTTTATGCCATACTCAACCACCCAAAAGTACAAAATAAGAAGTTGCCTTTTATGAAGGGATTCTATAGATAAAACAAAAATATTAAAGATGGAACTCCCTTGATTCAATCTCATGGTCCTCCAGGAACCCATATATGCCAAAATAATAAGAAAGATGAACTAAGGTTTCTTCAGATAGATCATCAACCTTCTTATTAAGCTCCTTGTAGATATGTTTAAAAAAACCCATTGAAAAGATTACATAGTCTCTTGAATTTTGAAATTTTCAGACTTTTTTTGTTTACCTAGTCAATAATGACCTTAGAATCTTTAATAACGTGCAACTTGTGAACACCTTCCTAGAAAAAAACAAAAAAAAGTCCAAAAAAAAAACAATAAATTTAATTTTTGTATTTATCCCCCTACCACAAGCATATCAAATATAAAAATAATTTTACCAACTTACCAACAAAACATAAAAATAATTTTTCCAACTCACCAAGCAAACAAGTAAAAATAATTTTACCAACTTACCAACAAAACATAAAAATAATTTTTCCAACTCACCAACAAAAACAAGTAAACAAGTGACCTTAAAAAGTTCCATCAAAATACCCCTAATGATTGTCATAATTCAAAATAGACATAATCACTTTTCCAATTTAGTTTCCACTCTAAATGGTTTTGTAAGCTTTATTTCCAAACTTGCAATAATAAACTTGAATTTTTTTAAAAAAATAAATTTATTTTACTTTTAACTCATTAAGAAAATTGAAATTCCTTACTTTTAACCTAGTCAAATTTTATGCGATACTCAACCACCCCAAAGTACAAAATAAGAAGTTGCCTCGAGGGTTCGTTGTACTTTTGAAACATTCACAACTTCGAACTTTTAGGGAGAATATAATGGTATATGCACAGAGCAGAAATACTTTGAGATTTTGTAAGGCAAATTCCAAGTTATTCAAATTCAGTTTTACAATTTGATAATTTTCTCAGACATGCCAAATATAAAAAAATAATATGCTTCGATTCGAGGAAACCTACTTTTCCAATTTATACGGCCATCTGTAGCACGTCCATCTGAATTGAAATTGAAAATGTATTTGATGCACGAATGTGTTTCCCATGGCTATGCATAATATCATTATGCACATTATGGATGTGTTTCTCATACCTATGCATAATATCATTATGCAAATTTGTATTTTGAATCGAAAAATTCATTATCTAAAAGAAAGATTATATTATTATCAGAGAAAAAGATTACAGTAAAGGACTCCTACTACATCCCTAGATTCAAAGACCAATGTGACTTCAGAGTTTTTTTTTTTTTTTTTTTCCTTTCTTATACGGAAATCTGTCTATCTTGCAAACTTATCTATCACAACTAAGGCTAAATTTGAATGTTCATTTTCTTGAGAAATTGCCATGGCCACTAGAGTAGCTGAGATTGACATGTCTTTCTCGCCATAAAACTGATATGATTCATGATTCTGCTTTTGCTCACAAACTGTGGGCATTGTTGACGTTGGAGATATCTCCTTCTCCTTTGGCAAAATATTTTCTCCTGCCGAGAACTGTGCAGTACAACTAGGGGCTACCCTAGACTTCAAGATGTTGTATTATTCATTGTTGTCTTATGTTGTCATGAGTTATTCTGCTTTAGATTAGCAGAATTATTGGCACCTACTATTGTCTTTAGATCTCACCACCACAGTTGTTTCTCTTCATCTCTTGTTATCCGACAATCCCTTTTGGAAAAAGGACATGCATGTTGAAGGTGTTTAGGCTATTTGCATGTTCTACACTTGAACACAATGTTTTCATGGTCCAAAGGTTGGGAATACTCTTAGCATCCCCACTTGAGGACATTTTTGTCTAGAAAACCTTCGTTGAGGTCAAATTCCACACATATGTGAACAAAGCTTATGAAGCCCTTTGATAGTCATTCATTGTCAATATTGATAAAGCAACGTATGGAGTCTCTGATGTCCTCTAAGATATTTGGTGAGATCCAATGAAGGAGCAAGTTTGGGAGCTTAACCCAAATGGGTACATGAAAGGACTTCATAGTAAGTGGATTAAACTCCGAAAACCATGGTTGGATTGACAGACCCGCTCTGCCCCAAAATTGGGGACCTTGGTCTAAAACCCTCTTCCAATATTCTATAATTTTAAAGAAAACTGCAAAGAAACCTTTCGAAAAAAACATCAACTCAATATTATGGGACTAATTCTGATGAACCCAATCCTTTAGAGCAAAAGCAAGGGATGCCATCATTGACAATGTTCACAGTGTATTGGGTGGAGTCGATGTTTGTCTGAATCGACAAAGAGCACGTGAGAATGCACACGCTAATTTTGTGTATTATCCAGATGAAGAGATTGACAACATGAGTGTTGAAGATCTCAAAACATATGCACATAATTGTCGCAATGGTTGGCAAGACCTAATTGTTCATGAGCAAGAGGGCACAGGAACGATATGTGTTAATGGTTAGGTGACTATTTTAACACATGTACAATTTGTAATAAATACATATATACATACATTTATTTGTATACATTAATCTAACAAAAATGTATCATAATATGTTAACACCATTTGCAGTTGTCACGCTTGATGAATGAAGAAAATGTTAATATCACGATCGGAGCCTCCGATTCAAACAATCAAGATGGGTCTCACTATCAATCACCCAATCAAGATGGTTCTCACCATCAAGATATGTTGGCAAATGTTAGTGTTTTTTAAGTGAACATGATGATGTACAATTATTTTTTTATCTATTATTATATATATCAAAACATGATGAGATATTTTTAAAATAAATAATTGTGCACACATGTACACGTATATATATAATAAAATGTTTTAACAGATTCCGATTTCGTCTGATGTTTTTGGGATGGCGGTACCTTCTTCTTCCTTGGGAGATGAGTCAAATCCACCATCACAAGTATGAACAATTTTTCACTTTTAAATATGTTTTTAAGTTTTATATTCCACCTCAAAAAGTTCCATTAAAAAATGAGATATGTAGATCTTGAGTTATTTTAAATTTTTTGAATTTTAGGTTTTTGGAGATTTTCTTTTTGAGCCACTCTTAGGAGATGTGCCAAATCCACCAGCACAAGTATTTAATTTTTCACTTAAATATATATGTTTTTAAGTTATAAGTTATAATTGAAGTTCAAAATTTTTATTATAAATTGAGATATAGAGATCTTGAGTTATTTTAATTTTTTTGAATTTTAGGTTCTTGGAGATTTTCTTTTGGAGCCTCTCTTAGGAGATGTGCCAAATCCACCAACACAAGTATTCAATTTTTCACTTAAATATATATGTTTTTAAGTTACAAGTTATGAATTGAAGTTCATTTAAGTTTTATTATAAATTGAGATCTATATCTTGAGTTATTTTATACTTTTAAATTTTTTGAATTATAGGTTCCTAGAGAGGATTTATTTTCTCCACGGACTCTAGTGATGGAGTCTATGATGGAGATAGGAACATCCACACCATTTGAACAAGTTGTCCAACTTTTTTTTTTAATATTATTGAAAATAAGTTTATATATGCATTTTCATTTGAAAATTTTTAATATATATATATATAGTTTACTGTTGAAGATGTTCCAGTGGGCGAAGTTTTAATAGACGAGCAACAAATGGAGAGGGAACCTCATGAGGTATTGCATGATTTTTTTTACATTTTTTTTTACATGAAGTTCTATATATTCTCATTCAATTTTAAAACATTAAATTTTAATGTTTGTAGACATTGTGTACAGGTTCCCCATGCTTCCGCTTCGTAGGATAGCTTGAGGATCGTGACTTTGCTGGGAGAGACATTACATCCATCTATATTTGATGGATGATGCACATGCACGCGCAACATTATATTTTCAATAGATTTAGTCTTAAATTTAATTTTTTATATATAGTCTTATCTAGATGCAATCATATATAACTTGATACTTGATACTTGATACTTGTGAGATACAAAATTTGGACATATTTTATGTGAACTGCATTGGGTACATGTAAATGTGATAATAATGAAATTGGATAGTTGAACCACATTTGGCATGTGAAGTAATGTTGCGATATAATTTGTTTTGTTTTTAAAACTCAAGTTTTGGATGGCTGAACTACATTTGGCATGTGAAGTAATGTTGTGAACTATAATTCATTTTGTTTTTAAAACTCAAGTTTTGGATGGTTGTACATTTGGCATGTGATTGCACGATATAATGTTTTGTTTTTATTGGATAGTTGAACTACATTTGACATGTGAAGTAATGTTGTGATATAATGCTTTTTTTTTAAACTCAAGTTTTGGATGGTTGAACTACATTTGGCATGTGAAGTAATGTTGTGAACTATAATTTGTTTTGTTTTTAAAACTCAAGTTTTGGATGGTTGAACTACATTTGGCATGTGATTGCACGATATAATGTTTTGTTTTTATTGGATAGTTGAACTACATTTGGCATGTGAAGTAATGTTGTGATATAATGTTTTGTTTTTAAAACTCAAGTTTTGGATGGTTGAGCTACATTTGGCATGTGAAGTAATGTTGTGAATTATAATTTGTTTTGTTTTTAAAATTCAAGTTTTGGATGGTTGAACTACATTTGACATCTAATTGCACGATATAATGTTTTGTTTTTATTGGATAGTTGAACTACATTTGGTATGTGAAGTAATGTTTTGTTTTTAAAACTCAAGTTTTGGATGGTTGAACTACATTTGGCATGTGAAGTAATGTTGTGAACTATAATTTGTTTTGTTTTTAAAACTCAAGTTTTGGATGGTTGAACTACATTTCGCATGTGATTGCACGATATAATGTTTTGTTTTTATTGGATAGTTGAACTACATTTGGCATGTGAAGTAATGAATTGTGATATAATGTTTTGTTTTTAAAACTCAAGTTTTGGATGGTTGAACTACATTTGGCATGTGATTATGATATAGTGTTTTGTTTTTAAATTCAAGTTGTCATTTTCCAAACAAAAAAAAGTTCACATGAATATATGTACATGTAGAAATGATTTAAGTACATGTTTGAATATACATCTAAAAACAATCATAAGATTATAGGTCTTGTTAGATGTGTCAAACAATCATAAAATTTTAAAATTGCATTCTATAATGTATATATATCTAGTATGTGCAACATTTTTCATCAATGCATGTATAGAAAAGCTACTTTCAGTTAATTGCATTCTAGAACATATATATCTAGTACGTGCAACATTTTCCATCAATGCACATAGAAACACTACTTTCAGTTAATTGCATTCTAGAACATATATATCCAGTACATACAACATTTTTCATCAATGCACATAGAAAAACTACTTTCAGCTAATTGCATTCTAGAACATATATATTATCCAGTACTTGCAACATTTTTCATCAATGCAAATAGAAAAGCTACTTTCAGTTAATTTCATTCTAGAACATATATATCCAGTACGTGCAACATTTTTCATCAATGCACATAGAAAAACTACTTTCAGTTAATTGCATTCTAGAACATATATATCTAGTACTTGCAACATTTTTCATCAATGCAAATAGAAAATCTACTTTCAGTTAATTGCATTATAGAACATATATATCCAGTACATGAAAAATTTTTCATCAATGCACATAGTAAAGCTACGTTCAGTTAATTGCATTCTAGAACATATATATATCCAATACGTGCAACATTTTTCATCAATGCACATAGAAAAGCTACTTTCAGTTAATTGCATTCTAGAACATGTATATATCCAGTACGTGCAACATTTTTCATCAATGCGTGTATAGAAAAGCTACTTTCAGTTAATTGCATTCTAGAACATATATATCCAGTACATGCAACATTTTTCATCAATGCACATAGAAAAGATACTTTTAGTTAATTGCTTTCTAGAACATATATATCCAGTATCTTCAACACTTTTCATTAATGCACATAGAAAAGCTACTTTCAGTTGATACTAGTGTCCATGTACCAAAACAATGTGAATGTGCAAACACTTGCACAGATAACATAACAAGTCAGTTCAATTTTTAGTTGAATTCTGGAAGTTCTAAAACATGAATCCAAAGAGAAGAAATTGTTGGGCAGTTCAATCAAAAAAATTTCAATGGAATGTCATCTTCAATGATCCGTTCATGATCAGATCTTGACATTTTCCATTTCTTAATTTTCGTTTTTTTCTTTGATTGAATCTCTATCAACTTTATGCATGTTGCACACACCAAGTGACTATATTAACAACTTATGACATCAGGTTCATAGTCTTCAAAGTAAACAAAATCCCCACTTTGATTAGTTTGTCTGAAAAAATAACCTTTCAGTATAATAGACCCTCTGTCATATTGAAACCTGTGATCATTATAGTTTTATAATAATGTCATCTTTCGTTCAGTGTAATGCATCAAATAATACTTCACATTTTCATCATTGATAATAGATGCAATTACAACAAAAACATATCCTGCATAATAAAACAAACTTATATGTATTTAAATTTAGATCGTAATTAACATGTAAAATTAACTTTAAAATAATTTTAGTATCTATTTCTAGATCTCTATCATTTGAAAGTAATTCAAATGTTACCTTCTCTAACAAGATTAGAAACTCGATCACCATCAAATGATAGTGTAGTCTCCTCTGATTGCATTTCTTCAAACATTGCAACAGACATTTTCCCCTTTGTATTTAGCTCTGTACGTTTCCAATATTTTACATACATTTTGTTCTCACGAACATCATTGGATTCTGTGTTGTCTATGCAAACATGACAAAAACAAGAATATTTTCTTGTATCCAATGAAAATACATTTGTGTACAACTTTGTTTTAATTGAATGCATGTTGGCGAGAAAGAAGGTCTCTGAGTAAGACTCGGGTTCAGGAGAGAGGCCAACAAGGTTTCCGCAGTAGTCTAGCACAACGCTGACATTTTCACCCTACTTCGAAGAGTAGAGAGTCTCACCTGAGGCATGTCGTGACCTTAGTAAGGTTAGGAACAAATCATATATCAACTGCTCACAACTATAGAGAAAAACAGAAAGAACTAGGAACTACAAACAGATTTAGCTACCTTGCACAATATACTACTCATGAAGCATATTCAGGATGCAAAGTTAAAATTTAAAAGCGGCCAATACATTCACCATAACCAAATGCTTAACACAAAACTCAAGACATCAAACATAGGTAGAAGTATATTTCATTATCAATAGCAGACATTTACATTACTCCTCAGAGTTGATTACAGAAGGAAAGATTACAACATAACATAAGAGAGCTCTCCTGCGGCTCTCTTCCTCCACCCTCTACTGGACTAACCCCCCATCTACACTGGCTGATTTCCTATCTGTTCCTTTGCCAACACGACTGTCAGTTTTCCCTCCTTTCCTGCTTTTTTGTTTGCCGCATCTCCTTGATCACTGGGAGTTTCGTTGCCTGTCCTTGTCGCTCATCCTTGCCATCTGTGTTGGTTTTTTGCAACTGCTGCACCACCTATTCTTCAGCTCTCCGAAACTGTGACGGCACCTTGTCTACCGTGGTTGCGCTCCGCCACCTGTTCTCCGCGACTCAAAACCGTTTCATTTTCAAAACAAGGGTCCCACAGGCCCCGACCACATGCTATTGACTCATCCCGAGTCAATCCTTTTTTGCTGCCTCGGTCTCCATTGGTCCACTTGCCTCTGTGGCTGGCCCTGTCTTCTCTGTTTCCTCTCCCTATCCAAACAAGGGCCCCAACTCAGGAACCCTTGCCAATGCTGAAGATTTGAGTTCGGCAAAGTCGTTAATGGCCTGTTGTCATTCCTTCATGAGCTGGTCTATTCCTGTGGCAATTCGTTCAGCTTCCGTTTCTCCTGCAACGACCGACAGCTTGCTGAATACTTCTTTTATTTTGATTTAGGCCTTAGCGGCCATTTTCTGTATTGCTTTTGTAGTATGCTTTACTGGCTGTCTCAGTTCTCGGAGGACCTACTTGGTCGCTGCAAAATTCTCTTTGATCTTCTGTATTGTGGTCTCTAGTTCCTCCGCTTGATTATAAAACTGGTTAATGCCAACGAGGTCTATGGCCTCCTTTATTTCTTGTGAGACCTGCTGCAGTTATGCCGATATTGGTCGAGCCTTCATAGTTAACAAGGTTGAACACTCGTGCAAATGTTTCAGAAGGTTGTAAGCTTCTTTCACCGTGGTCCCCAGGGTTTCTGCATCCCGGTTGCTTGTTTCTTCTTCTCGGCGACCTTCTCGGCGTATATGAAGGCAAGATTTGGTAACACCGATCTGGTCGCGAGCGCTCCCTTTAGCTCTTGATTCTCTTTATTGAGATTGGCACAAGCTATCTTCACGCGGATAGACCGTTTGACTATAGTGCAAGCTGTTATGTCCTCTGGTGTCTTGTCATCCTAAGCCATTATTGTTGGACAGAGGTCCTTGAAAATATCCATCACCTTCTCCAGTTGTTCCTACAGACTGTCCTTTTCTCCTTTTAACTGGTTGCAATCTTCAGTAAGCGTGTTGATTTGCAGTTGTTGTTGTTCGAACCTCTGCTGGAGGTCGTTGTGTAGTCCTTCTGCATGTTGTGCCGCACACTAGATGAAATTATACAATTGTTCTATGCCCCAGATCTGCATACTTTCAGCCCTAGACATATCTTGGTTTGGCGGTCTCTCTCTGAGTGGTTGACCGCTGGCTATTGATCTGGCTGAGTGCTCATGTGGTGATGTCGGTTGGTTCTGTTGCGACAACTAATTCCCTGGGTCATTCATGCTTGTGGTTGGTTGAACCTGTTGTAGTATCAAATTTGCTTGCTGAAAAGGGTTCAACTCCTTGGGTGAGGGCGTTGTATTTGTAGTAAAATATCGCCCGCGAATTAAAAGGTCCTGGAAAGTGCTATGTCCAACCAAAGGTTGGTTAACCTCAGGTACCAATGCTGTACTCGAGTTAACCTCTGCCTCGTTGTCCCCATTTGTTTTGATTTTTGTCTTGACTGGGTTTGAAATGGTTGCCAATGTGGATGAAGTGCGGGTGGAACAGTCTTTGGAAGTGAATGACGTGTGAGGTGATGAATGGTGAGTGCGAGGTGAAGATGTATGAGTGTGGGGTGGAGATGAAGTTTGAACATTCAAAACTGAGAATGGATTGAACACAGGTAGCTCAGAGGTTACCTAGGGGGTTACCTCTGGCTCCTCTTGAATTGGTGCTCCTGTATCCATAGGCTGCATTTGATCTTCCTCAGTGAGATCAACCACCTGCCTAGGCACCATGACTCTTGCTTTATTGGCCTTAGGAGCAGCTACAGGTGGTTTGGGTGCCTTACTCTTTCTGACTGGAACTATTGTGGTTGCTGGGGGTGAATTAAACATGGTGGATGGTAGGGCAGTGATTATGGGTGCAACTATGGAGGGTGATGCAAAATTTAAGGCCTAAAATTCTGAAAAGTAGGAAACAGAGGAGAAGCACTGGTGAGATTTTTCATTACCCGATTGAAGCCTTTTACTCTCGTGTCTAGCTCCTCCAGTGTTGGTGTTAGCTACATCCATGACACTCTGATCAGTGTCTCATCCGGTGTCTCCCCTGGTAGTGGTCTTGGTAGCATGCCCCCCAACCTGTAGTGATGGATCCTGCTTCTGATCTCCATTCCTACCCCCGAGCAGGAGTAGACTTCAGTGTGGAATGCCTTTTCGCCAACCTGAAACTTTAACGGTCTAATTTTAAATGTTGTTTCATCCATGTAGGTGGTCCTGATGTATGTCTGCTTGTGGGTGACCCCGAACCATATCTGAGAGGAATATCTGTCCAACAGACTCGTCGGGACCCTTTGTTGCCTCGCCACTATGTCCACCATTTGCCTGTACCAATATGTAAATGCCTCTTTGTTTACCTCCTTGGTGCTGGGGTCTCCTAAGATCTTCGAAGGAGTAAACTTCATTTCCATTGGCTGACCACTCGTGATTTCTGCGAGCTGTCTCGTCCCCTGGTGAGTCCATTTCCACATTATGAACGCCATGATGAGGTAGCCATAGATAAACCCAGAGGCTCTTTTGTAGTTATCTTCGCAGGCTTCAGAGAGTTCATTCAGCAGAAACATACACCAATTCAGCTGGGTTCCCTAGAGGCAGTGTTTCGCAACTGAAATGGTGTCGAGGGTACATTCGCCCTTCGTGTAGTGCCTCATGGTCTTGCCTGCAATCAAGTAACAGGAAAATTTAACTGCTGGGCTGTTTATGAGGTCTATATTCACCCCCTTTCCTCCTCTTTTAGTGTTGTATTTCTTGTAATAGTCACAATCTCCTGCCTTCTTTACTCTCTTGGAGACTATCTGGAATGTTGTGGAGACATCCCTTCCTTCTGCTAATAATCCTGTCAGCCTGTGAATATCTTCTGCATGTACCAGTATCTCCCTCCCTAGCCATAGTGACCCATTTTGGAGTCTGTTCAACAGGAATTTCGTACATTGCATCGCTGCTCCTATGGTTCCGAACACTGGGAGGTTCCTGAGGTTCAGTATGGTCGACTACTGGATACCTTTGAACTCTGGGTTCAATCTTGCTGCTTCCTCTCCTCCTTTCGTAGCGTAATTTTCTATGTAAACCTGCCTCTTCATCGCTGGAAACTGGTAAGAATCTGTGAAGTCCGTGTCGATCAACAACGCATTGTCATAGTTTCCCACTAGCGATTCCATTCTCTGAATTCTCTCGTCGAGCTCAGGCTCAACGACTGCTGGTGCTACCTTGGTCATCTTTGATCTTCTTTTGTACACTTGCAGTGCTACCCCTACTCTTTCTTTGTAAATTCATGCTACTAGATTCTCTCTTTGGACTTATTCTGATGAGATTTCACTTGCTGCTGGTGTTTTTTCTATTTATAACTCAGAATTCTTTGGCATTCTCGTGCTTTCTTATTTCATGCAGGTTAAGTAATGTAACCAGCACGAATGAGGTTGATAAGACCCCATAACTAATTAATTTTTTCTGCTTCCCCCGCGGCTATAATCGTGCAATTAGTTATCACAATGAGGCATGTTCTGACATGGCTGACTATGACTTTGGTATTTGGGCAGACATGATGGATAATGATTATGGCCTAATATGAAAAAATTATTACGGTATGGATGTTACTGATTATGGCAAATAATTCTCAAATCTAGGTAATCCTACGGACTGACATGGGTATGATAGGTCATGATGATGGAATGATGTTCGACACATTTGGCTCTCTGACATGGATGACACGCTAGACACTACCCCTGGACACCACCCTCCCCCTCAACCATAATTGGTTGCGATGCGGTCTCCGCATCACAACTGTGAGTTTTATTTGTTATTTTTATTTGTGATTTATTGGGATTCCTATCTATTCTCTTCTCGGGTGAAAGAGAGTTATTGAATCTATCTAATCTATTCTACCCTACTGACTCCTCTCGGTTGCGAGAGTTATTTGAAAAGGGAAATGATGAAACTTACTCATGATAAGGCTTCAGGCGTGCGCCATTCACCCATCCTGGTAATACTTGGCCATCCAGTTGTGCTAACTGAATTGCTCCTGAATCTCAGATTTCAATCACATGGTACGGTCCAAGCCATTGCATTCTGAGTTTACCTGGGAACTTTTGGAACTTGCTGTCATACAATAAAACTTTTCCTCTAACCGTAAACGTTTTATGTTTGAGATGACAATCATGCCAAGCTTTCTATCTGTCTTTTTGGAAAGTCTGATGAAACTCCGCTAGAAACCTGTCCTCCTCAAGTTCCTATAGCTCATGCAGCCGCTCCTTCAATGAGTCTTCCTCTGTTAAATGTAGTGTTAACGCGATTAGTAGGCTCGGTATGATAAATTCAACAGGTACCACCGCTTCTTTCCCGTACACCAACTGGAAAGGAGTCTGGTTGTTCAGTCTTTTCACAGTTGTCTTGTACGCCCATAATGTTGCCGATATGCACTCATCCCAATCATCTTGATTAGCATTGAAAATATTTGTTAGTCCCTTTTCGAGAATTTTATTAAATGCTTCAACTATCCCATTTACCTGAGGATGGTACAAACTGCTCTTATGATGTTGTACCATGAAATTTTCTAACAGAGATTTGATTGTCGCATTTATGAAGTGTGTACCTTGGTTGCTGGTTAGACTTTAGGGCAACCAAATCTGCTAATGATATTTTCAAAAATGAACCTGGCTACTATTTTTGCTGTGCAATCCTTCACTGGTACCGCTTCTTCCCATCTGGTAAGATAATATGTTGCGGTAATGATGTACTTGGCCTATGAATGTCTTGCGACATGTGCTATTGGTCCTATAAAATCAATGACACACTTCTCAAATGGCTGCAATGCTTGTACAGGGTGAGGTGGTAGCTCATCTTTGTGTGATGGACGTCCCGTTCTCTGGCAAACATCACATTTCTTTACAATTTCTTTACTATTCTTGTGTACTGTGGGACACCATAAGCCTGCTTGTAATATATTTCTTGCGGTGGGTTTTGCACCGACGTGCCCTCCCGCAAATCCACAATGACACTCCCACAATATATCCTCCCTTTCATGGTCAGGGACACATCTCCGCAAGAATTGGTCTAAACCCATCTTATACAGTTGTCCCGCTATTAACTGATACTCGACTGCCCTTACTACAAGATTTCTTCTTTGAGTCCTTGTATATTCAGTCGGGCACTGTCCTGTTGCTAGATAGGTTTCTATTTGATCCAAGTAGTCTGGGATGGCTTCTACTCTAAAGAGATCAACCTCAGGCAGCTGATCATCCAAGGAACCTCCATTTTCTCCATTCTCCAGCCTTGATAAATGGTCAGGACCCACATTCAATCTACCTGGTTTCACTATCACTTCAAAGGTGAACTCCTGAAACAATAAGGGCCATCTATAGATCCTTCCTTCAAGGACCGGTTTGTTAACTAGGTAATTCAACGTTGAATGGTCCATTAAGAATTTGAATGTACCTCCTAATAGGTAATGCCAAAAATTCTGAAGGGAATGCACTATTTCTAAGCTTCCCGTTTTGTTGTTATGTAGTTCCTTTCAGCTGTCAATAACTTCCTGCTTGCAAAGTAAACTAGGTGCTCAACTGAAGTTTCTCCTGGTTGAGCCAAAACTGCTCCTAGTGCAATGCTAGAGGCATCAATATGGATGTGGAATTGCTTGTCCCAATTCGGATGAACTAATATGGGCACACTTGCCAATTTTTCTTTCAGTGTATTGAGGGTAGTAGTACAATTGTTTGTCCAAATGAATTGCTCCGATTTCCTCAACAAATTCTCTAATGGGGCTGTTAACTTTGAATAGTTTCGGATGAATATTCTATAGTACCTGATATGGCCTAACAATGATCTCAACTATTTCACGGTTTCTGGTGCCTCTATATTGATTATAACTACCACTTTTGTTGGATCCACACAAACCTTGCTTGCAAACAACATGTCCTAGTAGTGTCCCAAAAGGTACCGCAAAGATGCATTTCTTAAGATTGAGTGAAATCTGGAGTTGTTTGCATCTGTCGAACATTATTTGTAACAAAGTTGCATGATTTTTCAACAGGCTATAAACTATCCAATCATCCATATAAACCTTAAGGAATTTGTGGATATATTCTCGAAATTCTGCTATCATGATCCGTGAAAATATTGCCGGTGCATTTTTCAACCCAAAGGGCATTACATGATATGAAAATGAGCCCCATTCGGTTGTGAAAGTTGTTTTCTTCTTATCTTCTTCAGCTATCCTCACTTGATGGTATCCTGAAAATCCATCCGTAAATGAATAAGCTTCATTCCCTGCAACATTGTCGAGCACCTCATCACTGAATGGAGTGGGGAATGGATCATGTGTGCATGTGTTGTTGAGGCTCCTGTAGTCAACACATACTCAAATTTTAGACTTTTCCCTTTTACTTTGTATAACTATAGGACTTACCCACTCTGCTTCTTCCACTGGAAAAATCAACCCTGCTTTCAGCATTTTATCAATCTCTGCCTTGACTTTCTCTTTCACTCTCAGATTCAGACAGTACGGTCTGTGCTTTACTGGTCTTGCATCAGGCTTCAAAATTATACACATTCCCCCCATGTCTCCTTTTATTCCTTTTAGCTCTGCCACTGAGGATGGGAATAAGTCTTCATATTCATGTAGAAGATTAAATATCTCCTTAGTCGTTTTTGCATCCCAGTAGTTGCCAATTGACGTAAGTTTGGGATTTTCTAGTGTTCCAATGTTCAACTTCTTGGTCTTCAATGGTAGCATATGAATTCCCTCGGTTATAGGTTCATCTTGTATATCCCGCTCCCCCTCCTTTTCTTCAAAATATAAGTGTCTAATATTTTCTAGATCATCATCATCCATTTCACTGTCTATCTTTTTGTATGCTACTGACTGTTGGATACTTTGCTGCGAGAGCGTTTGTTCCTCATCTTCTTGAAATTATGGAAAGAATAATACTCTTTTGATGGCCTGTAGCGCTTGTGTGACGGGTTTTGTTTCTCCTTTAAAGGAAAATCATTGCATAAAATTATTCACAACAACTTGCCAGGTTCTGGTTCCTCTTTTCTTCTCTTCAGTTAGGTACTAAGCTTGGGGAACTGAATCTAGTGAATGTATAAAATTGTGCGTCCACAGATCTTCCGGGTACCCTTCTTTCTTCCATTGGCACTCACAGTGTTGTATATGTTTAATGGGGTCAGAATCCCCTTGGTACTTTTCAGTGAAGTTTGGTCCTTCCTCTTCTTTGAATCTGGCCCTCAACGCTTTTGCAATCCCCTCCCATCGCGATAGAGAGTTGCGGTGGTTGCTCCACCACCTTACTGATGTGGATTGTAGAGCCACATCCATGAGTGGGACTCTATGTTCCACTGGTACTTTATCCTCTATTTTTGCAATAAATGTATTTACAGCATTCATATTCGATAAAGTTGGATATTCCCTTACCTCAATTCCGATCTAGTTGACTCTTCAGATGTTAGCACATCTTCTTGTATTGGTCTCGTATCCTCCCTGTTGCCAATCATCCCAGGCTATTTCTAAGCCTAAGTCTGAGCTTTGAACACTTCTACAGCTTAAAGTTCCCCCCGCAGTTGGTTTGATATAATCTTCTCTCTTCCTTGCTGTCATATGATAGAGATGATCGAGAAGTTGCGCATCCTTCCTGTTGTTGACAGTTTCTATATATCGGGGTCCTTGATATGGGTCAAGTGGCTTAGTGACCCCGACTTCATCGTCTTCAAATATAATTAATTCCTTTTTCAAATCTATCACTGCATAGTTCTCGAAAGCCCAATCTATTCCCAATAATGCTAGGTAGGGATCCTTATCCCCCATAATGTCTATCACCTCAAAGTCTGTGTATGTCTTTACCCCCGCAACATCGACCTCGACTTCTTCCAGCCTGCCTATAAGCAGAATACAATATTGGTTTTCCATGTGGAGCTAGATTGGTGAGTATGTCAGCTTTGGTCTCCCCAATGCTTCCCACGTCTTCCTTAGCAAAATGTTGGCATCTGACCCTAGGTCAAGCATGGTGTCTTTAATTTGGAATCCCGCGACTTGAGTGTTTACACATAATTATTTTCCTGTTCTTCTCTTATTTCTTTTGATTCTCCATATATATTTCTGGGTTGAGTCATTTGACTCCTTCGGCTCTGTAGTCTCCTACACCACATCTCCAGATTTTGTTTCAATTTCTCCAGCATCGGTGCATTGGTACAATTTTTAAAAATAACCGGAACCATTTTTCATTCATTGTGCTTGTATTAGTCTATTTCTCCTTGTCTACCGTCGATTGCGGTAACTCAATGCCTTTTCTCCCCCCAAGTTGGGTAAATGTTTCCACTACTTCTTTAAAATATTGCTTCTGTCTATCTGGCCTAGACACTGGCTTTAGAGATGCTGGCTTTATCAGATTTATCGGGTCTATATTCTGTGCATCTTCCCCTGTTCTCTTTCCTCCCCATGTTATTATGGCTACATGTTGCATAGCCTGAGGCTCTACTATTCTTGGCTCTACATTTACCAGATTAGCCCCTATTTGTCTGGCTCTTTCTTCCCATCTTTTAATTAACTCTAGGCAGTCTTTAGTTGCGAGTGTTGACTCTTTACTGAGAGCACCATGGTCTTCTGGGAAGTGGACATTCCCTGGCTACATGGCCCTCTTGTTCACAATTGTAACATCTTACAGGTCCTCTTCCTCCAGCTCTACCTCCTCTCATTCCTCCTCCTTGTCCCCTGGGAGCCTCATTCACTCTATATGATGGCCTGTCCAATCGTTCCACCAGTGCATCCAAAGCTCTAAACTGCTCTGTATTGTGCGTTGTGGAAGCACATAACTCACAATATATGTTGTTTGGAACATTGGATTATTTTTGCAAAATTGGGCATAGGCAGGGTGGATGACCGACGATTTTTCATATTTTGCAGTATTCCATTGCGGCCTGAATCTATTGCGTCGGGAACCCTCGGAAGTGGGGTTGCAAGTGATATAGCCCTTGAGTGTTTATCTGTGGAACTCCCCCTACTGGTTTAGTCCCTTATGTCCCTGCTGCTGAAGCCCCCATATTTTGTCCCTGCAACCTTGGACATTCGGTGACCACGTGTCCCTCCATCAGACAATGCATACACCATACATACATTGGGTCTTGCAGGTCATATTGGCTGAATATCCTTCAAATTTTCTGTTAGACTGTCTATCTAATGTTGTAACCCCAATATGGAAGGGTCTTGAGCTACTGCTCCTCCTTTGAACTCCTGCAGATACCCTGCCATAGCCTCTATCTTCATAGCTTGCTCTAATGCATATTGTAATGTATCAATATTTTGTTGCGTTAGGGGAGTTCTCATCAATGGAAGAAGGGCCTTGATAAACCAATCTCTCTGATGATTCAGATCAATTGGGTAACTCAGTTTTCCAATCGCATCCTTGAACCTTCTCATAAGATCCCATGCAGTTTCACCTTCTCGTTGTTTAATCTCCCACATCTCTGACAAACCCTGCTGATCTGTCTAAGGTAACTTGAATTATTTGAAAAATTATTTCTTTACATCATCTATCAATGGGTTTGGATGAAATTTGGACCATTTAATGAACCAGCGAAGAGCTCTCTCTCTTAGAGTATTTTGGAACTCGATCAACTTAACCACCTCTGGTGTCTGCCGAGCCCTCCATATGGCTTCGTAGAGATACCAGTGTTGGTCCACATCGTCATTGACCATCCCAGAGAACTCTGGGTATCGGGTAAATGATCCAGACATACTTCTTTATGTGGATGGTACTAGAATAAAACCTCTATTTCCTAGTTGTGAAATTGTGTTACTAGCACTATTGCTAGTAGATATTGTTGTTGTAGACTGAACACTATTCAACTTGCTAAACTCTCGTAACTTCACAAAAATTTCACCTAGTGGCTGATAGAGTACCAGGGGAAGGTCGGGACTAGAGCTACTTGAACTTTGGGGAATAGAGTTACCTTGAGTTATGGGTGCCGGCCCCTCTCAGAATAGCTGCTCCATCGCAACATGCAACTCCACATCAGATATCTCCTCGGGGCGCGCGTCCTCCACGTTGGACTTTTCTCCCTTTTTTCTTTGGGCTGGGCTCCTATACACTTGCCTGAATTCCTTGATGATACCTCCTATTCCTTGGGATAACGTCTGATCTTCCATCTCCTTTGTCATCTGCGGCCCTTTCTCCTTGTCTTGTCAACTACTTTCTTGCTTCTCCAACTCCTTCATCACCCTTTCCCGCCACTTCTCAGCGATCCGCGCCCTCCGATGTGCTCGTTGCTCTCTCAACTTACTGGAGGTATCGGTATCCATATCCCTATTCCCCCTTCCAACTTATTTGTAGCATCTCTCCCTCAGCTCCTTCCCCCAGTACTGGAGGTTTAAGTCTCCATCTCAGATTTTTGAAATTCCATCAATCCCTCATCTACCATTAAAGCTTTGATCCACAAAGGAATTTCCTTCAACAGCTCTCTCCACAATCCGGATTTGAAGACGTCCTCTACTTTTGAGAAGGACTGGTAACACTTAGCCGCGAATTCCACTATATATCCTTCCAAGGTAGATTGCACCCAGAAATCTACATCTTGGGTCAAATCGATATCTAACCGATGGATTGCTACCAGATCCACGTGCAACCACTTGCGACAGATTTTACGCGACCTTCCTTGGACTGTCTTGAATTGTAGTATCTGCAACCAATTGTAGAGTTCCTCTGGAAACTTTCCCCAGAAAATTTCGTAGAGGTCACTCACAGATTCAGAGAATAGAACCTGATCCTTAACAGTTTTCTCCCTTTGCTGTCTCAACTCAGCTTGCTGCGATATGAACTGATCTAAGTGGTTATTCCACTAGATTCGTATTTCTCTCTCGAAGATCCATGATACCATGATCTAGATCCTAAATGAAATTTCAGGTCATGGCAACAGAACCATTTGTTGGCGAGAAATAAGGTCTCTGAGTAAGACCCAGGTTTAGGAGAGCCACCAACAAGGTTTCCGTAGTAGTCTAGCACAACGCCGGTATTTTCACCCTACTTCGAAGAGCAAAGAGTCTCACCCGAGGCGTGCCGTGACCTTAGTAAGGTTAGGAACAGATCAGATATCAACCGCTCACAACTATAGAGCAAAACAAAAAGAACTAGGAACTGCAAATAGATTTAACTACTTTGCACAAGATACTACTCATGAAGCATATTCAGGATGCAAAATTAAAATTTAAAAGCGGAAAATACATTCACCATAACCAAATGCTTAACTTGTAACTCAGGACATCAAACACAGGTAGAAGTATATTTCATTATCAATAACAGACAATTACATTACTCCTTAGAGTTGATTACAAAAGGACATATTACAACAGAACAAAACAGAATAGAACAGAACAGAACAGAGCTCTCCTGCGGCTCTCTTACTCCGCCCTCTACTGGACTAACCCCCCGTCTACACTGGTTGATTTCCTATTTGTTCCTTTTCCAACGTGACTATCAGTTTTCCCTTCTTTCCTACTTTGCTGTTTGCCGCATCTCCTTGATCACTAGGAGTTCCTTGTCACTCATCCCTGCCATCCGTGCTAGTTTTCAGCAACTGCCATGCCACCTGTTCTTCAACTCTCCACAACCGTGACAGCTCCCTGTCTACCGTGGTTGCACTTTGCCACCTATTCTCCGCAACTCAAAGCCATTTCATTTTCAAAACAGGGGCCCCAACAATGCAATTTTCGAGTCCCTTTTATTGTTTCAACATCATTTCCAATCGATCTGTCTACATCTTCGACCCCAATATGACAAAAAAACATATATGGAAAATTCAAAGAAGAATGTAAATATGATATCAAAATTTCATCAAATATAATCATTGTGATAAATGTACACTATTTAAAATTAGATATCTAATAAAAATTAAATTGAATGTACCTTCGCACTTCCCTTGATCGGTTAGTCTCATGGCTTAGTGTAGCGATGCACCATTGAAAAAATTCTCTAGCGTCCATAAGTCGGTTTGCAGAGGGATCCATTTGATATCTTTGAAGTGCTCATTTTATGCATGCCCCTGCACTGTCATGTTCTCCTTTTCCATGACCAGTCTCAAAGAAATTCCAACAATGTTTAATGCAGATTTTCATATGAAGACAACACAACCAAAACAATGATCATGAAGATTTGAATTGACTTGTGCATCCATCTGACCATATCCAATGTTCATTGAATTTTATTCCACAACTTTTTAAGGAGTCATAAATCTTTCCAAAACAATGTTGTACAAAATATGTATCATGTGTACGATCGTCACTAATATAAAAGTGGCATTCTTTAATAACATGCCGATTTTCACTAGTGCTTTCTCTATGATCAACATTTTGTTCAACATGTCTATATAGAATATGGACGAGCATGGAGACTTGGTCAGAATGATAGTATTCACTCTGAATTTCTTTTTGTGGAACAAATGTGTAGTTTTCTACAAAATCAATTACTGAAAAAATGGTCCCTGGTGGAAAAAATTCATGGGATTTTTTGAATTGCAAGTCCTACCATCGAGCTATATGGGAATGCTTGGTGTATTTATAAATTTCTGCTTCAAATTTTCTCAAAAAATCTATTACAAAAATTTTCTTCTACTTGTAATTCAATTATTTTTGCACTATTTGAACCTTTAGTCGATGTATGGATATATTCATATCTCTTCCATTTCACTTTCGTTGTTGGACAATGATTGATCATTTATATCAGTACGATATTTTTTTTGAAATTTAGTCAAATTTCCACAATCATTGCATTTTTTACCACCAACACATTTCTTTTCGTAAAATAATTCATTGTTTTCTCTTCCACATAGAATTTGAGATATGAAATCACAAATAGTGGAAGGAGGAGGTGAATCTTTCCAAAATGTTCTACCAAAATTAAGGAATGTGTCATAATATAACTAAAATTCCACATGATAACCACAACAATAAGTGTCGCGTACGGTGATAGGTTTTACATACCATGGTTTTTGTTGCACAAAAGCACTGATTGAGACATAAATTTCAGGATTCTCTTCTTTTAACTTGTTGAACAACTCTATCTGAGTGGTGTTGAAGAAATGTTTTGCATGTGTTTCGTACTGATTTCGTGCTATTCTTCTTCGCATCACATCCCTTGCATTTGGCGAAACAGGTGAATTTTTCTTCCAATATTATTATATTGTTTTTTTTTATACATTTTCTCCAACTCTATATTTGTATGGTTGCCTACAAATAGCTCTCCAACAAGCGAGTTCATCATTTACATCTATTTGCAACCGAAATTTCCTATGTTTGTGCAAAGTTTTTCGTTAGGTTCCTAATGCTTGTGCCATAAATTTTACCAAGCGATTCTCTTTAGTACTTGATGAAACCACTTCCATATGTATTGCTCTATGTGCAATTGAAACATTTTTCTGTCTAGATCTTCTAATTGAATTTATAGCACTATTTATATTTTGTATTACATTTTCCTTCATTTTTTTTTAAAATCTTTTGTTGATTTTTGAATACCCAATAAAGTCATAGCTTCTTTTAATTTACTTAATGATAGGATACCTTTCAACATTTGGGCTTGAACTGCCACATTTTCCTTTACGAAGTATGTATCAAAAATGCGATTAACACGATATCGTATAACATGGTCAGCTCTTTTATCTCCATATGTGTGAGTGTCAACATTTTCTAACATCTCATCATCGACATTGATTTCATTTGTACATATTCGAATTAATAGTACATAATAAGTTTACATATTCAATAAATAAATAAATAAATAAATATGTATAATTTCAATAATACGTGCATGTGTTCAACACACACACACACACATACATACCTTGTGATTCAATTTCTTCACTTGAATTTCTTTCAACATTTTCACCATCTTTAATCATTGGTTCAATATCTCTTTCACTTTCTCTTTCAAAATTTTGTATCTCATCATCAATGTTTTGAGGAATATCTCTCTGTTTACATTGCAAAAAAAATTTCAAATTAATTCATCAAATAAAAATTAATTCACGTTTTACACTAGGAAAATTTTAAATATCAAATTCATAATATTTGCATTTACATACTTGCTTCAACTTCTAGTTGAGGTTGATTTTCCATTTCAATATTTGAGAGTGCTTCTCTCTTTCTTTTGCGAGATTCTCTCCCTTGTTCTCCACGTTCCTCAGGTTCTCTTGTTCGATCATATTTTCTCGTGCAATTCCTTCGATTTCCCATGATAATAGAGTATGAAGTTAAAAAAATTTCCTTAAATTTAGACAAAAACTCAATTAAAAAAAAACATCACAAAAGATTTAATGTAAAAAAAAAACTCATTTTAAAATTTTTGCAAAAAATACATACTTCAATCCAAAACACTTTAAACAATTCGAGAAAAATTGTCTTATAAAAATGAAATGAAGCTCAAAATATTTCCTTCCAAGTCTTGCAAAAATTTTTCATTTAAAAAGTTAGACAAAATCTCATTTAAAAAAATCATTATAATAGATTTACTTCAAACCAAAACACGTACTCTAAAAAAATGTCACTTCAAAAAATACCTCCAAAAAATGTCCATTGAAAATTCAGCCCAACTTAAAAAATGCCACTTTAAAAAACACCTCCAAAAAGCCTCTAAAAAATACCTCCAAAAAATGTCCTTGGAATATTATGCCTAAAAAGAGTCCTTTCGAAATTGAGTCCAATTTTTTTTTTTTTGGAAATTAAGTCCAAAAACCTCTAAAAACAAAATACATCGAAAAAAATGTCCTTTGAAAATTAAGCCCAAAACCTCTAAAAACAATGGAAATTAAGCCCAAAAATTTTAAAACAAAATACCTTAAAAAAAAACAATGAAAATTAAGCTCAAAACCTCTAAACACAAAATAACTCAAAAAAAATGAAGCACAAAAAACATCGAAAAAATGTATCACATACCTCCAAGAAATTTCCTTCTCCAATAAATGTCCTTTGAATGTTATGCCAAAAAGAGTCCTTAAACCCAAAAAAATCCTTTGCAAAATCAGACCTTTGCAAAATAGAAAACAAAATAACTTCAAAAAAATTGAAGCCCAAAAAACATCCAAGAAATGTATCACATACCTCCTAAAAATGTCCTTCTCAGAGAAATGTTCTTTGAATGTTATACCAAAAAGAGTTCTTAAACCCAAAAAAATCCTTTGCAAAATTACATCTTTGCAAAATCAGACCAAATGAAGAAATGTGCGAAATTATGTGAAAATAATGAATGTGTTTACGTCAATTTATATTGCCGCGAAATTTTTTTTGGAGGGCTTCGTGGAATTTTCCGGCCGACGGAAAGTCAATTAAAAGTTCGGCTAAACTTTTGTGTTGTTAGACTTGACGGGCTGTCGGGGCAAAAAAACAATTTGTCTGAACTTTTTTTAAAAGTTCGCCCGAACTAACACGTCGACAATTGCGCGGCGCCGAGCTCTGAACACATTTCTTCGACTTTGGACTGATTAAACTCCATGAAACTTTCTGAATTAACTGTCGAAACCAAGACAAACATTTGCAGAATTTAATCTACTTTCAGGAAATATAACTTTTATGGAATTTCATAAATATTTACTAATTTTAATTAATTCTGTAATAAAATGGATGCAAATAATTTCTGAAGGTCATTATGATTCAGTGAAATCAATATTTTGTATCTTCCAAAATACACTATAAAAAAATTGAAAGAATTATATTGCATTACATTGGTCTGTCATCTGTAATGGGTAGTTTTTAGATTTTTAGTTTATAACTAGTATGTTGAGAAAATTCATGCATCCCGAAACATATTCAAAATATGCAGTTTTTTCATATTGGATCAATTCAAAAAATTCTAGTAATTATGATATGCATTAGTTGGTTTCATAAATATAACGAAACCGAAGTAGTCTCTGTATAGATTGTTGTAACACATTTTGTTTCTCAAAAACACAAAGTTTTCTAATAATACACCATCGCGTATTAACACGATTTTTTATGAATCCTTTGATTGTTAAAAAACACGCACTCAAAGAAACGCTAAGTTGACATATCAAATGTGTATAAAAAATTCCAAAAAAAAAGTAATAGAAAGCTAATAAAATTTCCGACAACTTTTATTTTTATCGCAAAATGAAATTCTAAACAAAAAAATTGTTTTGGCTTGTAGAAAGTTGAAGAACAGAAAAAAATGAATTTTTTTCTCAAAAAATGGCAAAAAGTGTAACCCAACTTCACAGTTTCACAAAACGACATATAATCACATGGATTTTAAAATCTTTTGTCATTTTCTTTTTGATGAGCTCATTCAGTTCTAGTGTGGGAGTGTTCAATGAATGCTCTACCACAAAGGCCTGACCTAAGAGCTCTTTGTGTGACTTAGGACTGGTATATAGCTTCAAGGCATCCTTAAAAGACACGGGCATTGAAGGAAATGATGCCCCACTGCGCCTGACACCTCCTTTTAGACTTGCAACAAACAAGATAGAGGATTCCTTCAATATGCCATAATCTCTAAGGCTTTTATCCATCACCAATTATCTCCCCTCATGTAGGAAACTCATTTATCTCACGGGACCCCTGTTATCTTTTGTATTTTGTTTGCAATCCTTTCTATTGCATCCAATTCATTGACCATAATGCTTAGGGATTTTCTAGACAAGGACTTGATAAAGATTGGGAAATTTTAAATATCCAATTCTCCACTACCATTCTTAGCCATATCCCATTTGACAATTAGGCTTTTTGAGGTAGATTTGCTGATCCCTGGAAACCCAAAATGTTGGGGAATTACATCAAACAATTTGCATACTTTAACATATCCCTCGTGAAATTTTCTCTCAGACATTTTATCAAACACTTTGCCAACATTCTCGTAACATTGAGAATGCCAAATCTTCCACTCTTCTTCAAGGAGTGCCTCAAACAGATGCTCTGATATGATATACTCCACACCTATGAGATGAGCATCGTTGGTATCTAAATCATACCTAACGCAATGTAAGAAATTCTCATTCACCCTAGCCGCGTAGTGGTGTGTTTCAATCTATCAAGTCATACCGTGTCCATACACATGTTGTTGAAACTACTTCATAGATGTGAATTTGTATAAAATCTTTCGGTAAAAATCACATCAAAGTATATTTTGTCGACGCGTTTCGAACCAGCCAGTGTGATTCATCATCAAGACAAGATGAGAAATCTGATCTAGGAACTAGTTTAAATAGATGAGGAGAGCCCAAACTAACTGTTGTAAATAACAACTAGTTTATATATATATATATATATATATATATAAATTAATTAAGAGTTGTATTATTTTTTTTTGACAGAAACGGTTATGTGGTATTAATATTCATCTTGGCCTGAATGCCAGAAATCTGATTACATTGAGGATGTCTAAATCCTGGTGCATCTCACTGCTAATATTGAAAAAGCAGCCGAAGCTTGCAAATTTCTTCCATGACTGACTATCTAAAACTTCTATTTCAGAGATTTTCCCTAACTTAAAGATACAAACAAATTTATTTAAGAGCCAACAATAAAACATGACAACGGACAGCTTAAGGGATAGGTTCCCAAGATTCTTCTTCGTCTTTCATCTTGACCCCGGCAGAGAGGAGGGTAGCTTTATTGGCTTCAATGTCCGCCTGTTTATTATGAGTTCTCAGCACATGATAGTAATTCAACTTCTGAAAATCGTTTTCCATACCCTTAATTCTGGATATCAGCCTTGCTAACTTGAGATCCGAGGCTGGGGATTTGGAAACCATTGCGTTTATAATGATCTGGGAATCCCCTGTGACATTTGCTTCACTTATATTTAAATCTTTGAGGATCTTGAGACCTTGGTAGAGGGCCAAAGCTTCAGCTTGAACGCTGGATGAGAATCCAAGCCCCCAAGCAAAGGAATGAGTTTTTTCCCCAATTGGACTTACAACAACACCTCCAGCACCAGCTTTGCCCGGATTGCCCTTTGCTGCCCCATCAAAAAAGAGAGAGTGCCTTGAATGAGAATTGAGCCAGTCTTGAAGGTCAGTTTCGGATTTCCTTATTTGCCAGTCTTTGAGAGGAGGGCCGTTTCTAACTGCTGGTTGAAATTGCAAGTCAAGGGAAGCTCCCCAAGCAATGTCCTGTTGGCTGAGATTGGAATCGTCTTTTATATCAGTCAAGCACTCCTTTAGGTGACATTTAATCTTGATTTCTAAGACCTTGTGATTCTGTTTAATATTTCTGAAGATTCTTCTGTTTCGTTCTAGCCAGATCTACCAACAAATAACCTTTGGAAGGACAGCCCATGCAGTTTTAATAAGCTGATTTTTAGAAGGGGGGCCAGGATATCTGATTGCCCAATTGGAAAAAAGATCAGCAGTGGAACGAGGAAGCAAAAAATTGGGATCCAAATTGTGAATGAAGGAGGACCAGATCTGCTTAGAGAACTTGCATTCGAGAACTAGATGGACAGCAGTCTCAGCATTTTCATTGCACATCGAGCAGATGGAGGGACCATAGAACCCTTTTCTCTGCAAGATGTCATACGTAAGGATCTTGCCGTGGCAGAGGAGCCAAGCAAAGAAGTCGACTTTGGGCCATGAAGGGAAACACCAGACCCCCTGCCAAGGAGTAGGGTCAGGGGGGACGTAAGGCCTCTCTTTCAGCCTTTGATATCCCATGGAGACAGTGTAACCTTTGGCATTCGGCCTGTTATCACTCAGGTTTTCCTAGAAGTTGTGTAAGAGGAAATTATACCCGAGGTAACCACAAACCAACCTTTTAGATGCAGAATCTAGCCAATCTGCATCCAGAGAGGGCTCTCTCTTTATGATTTATCTTTGTTTTTGAAAGGTTTTAGGCTAGTTATAAATTCAAAGTTTGTTTTGGAAAATGGTGGAATCCACAAACTAAGGGCAAGGTTGAGAGCTTTCAGTCCATTGGGCTATGGAGTCAAAGGATGGCTTTACTGGATTTCTATTCTACGCACAAGATGGTATTACAGGGCAAGATAGCTAGACAGAGAACAATCATTAAAATTTAAAGTGGGTGGGATGATCTTGAAGGGATGAAAGGCAACTAAGAAACTTTCACCATGTTCAGAGGAAGAAGTGAATTGACTACAAACAAAGAGCAATAAAGGATTCCTTATTATAGCAATCAACAGTGAATAATTAGCGAAGCAGGAGCATTTAAGAATTCATGATTATAGCTAATTTAGAAGAAAACATTTAGGAACAATTACATTTGAAAACAGAGTACAATTAAGCAAATTCTGTTTCAATCTCTTATGTAAATTATTCAGAAATGGATATGATGGTATTAAAAACTAATATAAAATTTCAGACAAAAGATAGAAACACTTATTGTACTGTAGTCCAACACATGAATCCTGCAACAAGTCCAGTGCTTCAAATCGTTATCCAGCAAGCCACAAGTAAACTTCTCCAAAAGCTTTTATTCCGAAAATCTCAGTGTTACAGCCGAGTAATAGAATCCACCCCGGGGAAAAGTTAATAGGCGGAAATGGTTGTTAATTAGTCCAAATGATTAATTAACCCCATGAATATTATGAAATGGATTGCGACGGAGTTTGGCCAGGTGGAATGCCACGTGGACGGACCACGGTGGCATAGACTTTTGCAAAGTTTATTAATATGTTTTGGTATTAAACATACTTATAGTATGTCTAAAGTTTTTATATATATTTTTATTATATGATGAATGAATTAATACAATTTATTCATCATAGGGGCGGGATTTATGTATAATGCTATAGTTTTAACCAAAGGGCTTGTAAAGCGGGGTGTTTATTTTTAATGTGCGGGAATATATACTTTGGTAAACATTATAATAAATGGGTTTTGGGGATATTTATAGAAAAGGGAGTTAAATACTTAGGAAAAGGGATTTCACTAAGGATTTAATATAGTAGAATTAAAGGTTAATATGGTAAAGGACAAGGAAAATCAAAACATTGTTGTACATCTAAGAAAGTGATAACTTGTGAAGTAAATTGCAACATTTTATCTTCAACACTTAAACTTAGAATAACAAGTCATTTTGAGGAGTTTTTATGGAATGTTGCATCAGTTTCCTAAGTAAAATAGGATTTTACTTAGGAAAAAATTGAAGGTGAATGATTATAATGATGGATTATCTCAAGTACTTAGGTCTTTTTGATCATTAGGCCGAGGGTCCGGTCCCTCCAGAAGTCAAGGAAATGCCTTGAGCCCCTTTAATCTTCAAATACCTTAGCACTTTGGGGAAATTAGTAAAACTCTTAGGGAGAAAGTGATGTGGGAAGTTAATGATTTTGACTTTGCTTTTTGTGAATTTTCCAATGTATTTTCTGCTTCAATACTTGTGATGAAAGTAAAGGATTAAACACATTTAGCAGCATCATTCATCACATGAAACTTTGCAACACCATCTACCTACCCTATCTACTTTACACTACCATTTTCTCTTCTTTATTAGGGTGCACTTAGATTCTAGAACCCCTAACAATTTTTACATGATGAATCTATATATTCTTATCTCTTATTACATTCATGGGTTCTTATTAAGCTTACCAGTACCTTTATTGACTTAATTATCACTATTCAAGGCAAGATTAAACTGTTTGGCTAGATATTTATTCTCTAATCTACAACATGAAATTGAAATGTGACTAAGCCAAGTTTAAACAGTTTGACTTATTCATGAATTGTGGCAAAGGTTTGACAAACTGCACACAATTGTTTTATTATAAAAATGAAATAGTAGTGGCATTTAGATTTGCACACTTTCCTTGGTCTATTTTTTGATGGGGTTCATTTCTTTTACTTTTTTTTGGCCATTTTTATTATTTTTACCCTTTGTTTTTTCTTTTAGGGTATACCCTCTTTACATTTTTTAACTTTTTTGATTTTTTGGTTTTTTTAAGAATATGGAACACCTTTGCTCAAGTAAGAAGGTTTGAACATATTCCATAATTCAATCAAGACAATCATGAAAGATGAAACCTATTGGTATAGGAGTCTAACACTGGCTCCACTTGGGGATGGCTTTTCCTTGTGAAAAGTCAAGAACAGCAGGTCAGATGCCTAAACATGTCTTCAAACTAAACCATGTAATCTCCTTCTTCTGGTAGCTTTATTGTATATATGATAGTAAAACTTCTGAAGCTTAGGGCCTTCACTTCGGGCTTCAACTTCAAGAAGTCACCATCCAATCAAACTGATGTATTGATGTGCACAAAAACTATCTGAATATATCCTTCGCAACTAACTAATCTATAATCATAATAAAATTTTCAAACCAACTTAATGAAAAATAGTCATAAAATTGAAAACTAAAAATTGCCTGTAAAATTCCCTGAGACTTTTAGCACTCATCTACCTACTCAATCTATCGTTCAACTGTTCAACCGCTAGTTAGGTAAAATGAAATAGCCAATGAAACTATCAAGCATTATGTACTTTGATAGATTTTGTTGCATTTTCTTGTTGATTATCAAAATTGTACTTCCGCAACCTATTAGAAACTTGTCAAAAAATGAGAGGATAAGGAAAAACTTGATTTCCTTTGTTGACTCTAGAAACTGTACAAAAGGATCTTCCAAAATATATACATTGATGTTTAACTGATCTGAACAACTGTACATATGTTCTGGATGGCCTCCATACCATGAATATGAAATGTTATTTTCATCTTTATCTTCCTGTAAACTTTCAGATAAGTTTTGTGATGATATTCCTACTAATTGTAATGTTTGAGTGTTGAATCCTTTATCATCTTGATTCTGAAAATCATAGTTAGTTAATAGAGGAATGCTTTGAATGCCTTCAATATTCAACATATCTGCTATTGGATCCTGAAAAACTTAGGAAAATGGCTGCAACCTATAGCATATAGGTTTCCATGAGACTTCATAAACTTCACCAAGTTTCTCATCATTTTCATTAAATATGTTATACCACATTTCTTTTAAACATTGAAATGATTCAAAAAATAGTGGTATGGAACTTTCTTATGTCATTTAATCATTTATTTCAATGGGAACTGATAACTGCAATTGTGAAACTGAAAAATATTGATCAATAGTTTCATTATCTTCTTTGTTGTCCATCACAATTCCTAAATATTGCTGATTATTGATGGCATGATAGTTGTCTCTAATGAATTGAAATGAAGCAAAACAAAGAGGTAAAGAACCTTCACTTATTTCCACATTTTCTGCTTTTTCTTCCTCACTCTCATGGCTGATCTGTACTGGCTGATCACTGTCTTCAATCTGCTGAAACTGAGTTTCTTCATCCCACAAACTAGCTTCTGATTGCTCTGTAAAGTTAGCTTGAGTTTGGAGAACATAACTATCATCATAATGATCATACTTAGGCAAATCATCAAAATAAGGAATGTCATCAAACATACACATTAGAACAACAGATTCCTCTTCCTCATATTGATTTGTAAATTCATTTTCTGATTTATGATAATTTGAATTAAGAGCAATTTGTTCATGGCTATCAACATCTTCTATTTCTTCATGGTGATTTTGAATAAAAAATTCTTCTTTCATAGTGATCTCCTATGTTATTTCATCTAGTTTTCTTACCAAAAGGTTGAGTTTTACCTCTGCAATGTTTTTCCTTTCCTCTTCTTCTACTTTCAACTTTTCCTGTTTGATTTGGAGATTAACTTCCACATCAACTGCAATATTTTGCATCTGTACAAGTGTTTTTGGATCTCTTTCTCTTAACTGAAATTCTATTTCTGAATCAAAGGCACTTGGATAATGCAAGAGAGCTTAATCATGAGGAGGTCTAATATTTTCTGGCATTGAATAATAAACTTGATTAAATCTGTCAGAAAATTGTTGTATCGTTTCATTTGAATGTCTTTTTAATTGATTATATTATTCCATGATCACAAAATGATTAACTTTTATTATCCATCTATCAAGGAAAAGTTTGATAAACTGTTGGAAATTTGAGATGCTAGCATTAGGCAGATTTTTGAACCAACTCTTTATTCTATTTTGCAAAGAAAGAGCAAAAAGTCTGATTTTAACATCATCTTCATCAATCTCAAATAAATCCAAAAAATTTTCAAAACCTTGAATATGTTTTTGGGCCGTGATACCATTTTCTCCATCAAATCTAGGAAGATACTTGTAGTATTTTTCAGGAAAATCATGGAGTAAAGGAGGTAGAATAAGGGGCTTATATCTATCTGGAACTTTATATGGCACAGGGATATGTACAGGGATTGTAAGATCAGTCTTGATTATTTGAGGCTTCTTAATTAGAAAATGATCATCATGAGATTCATAAGAAAGCTGCTCAAAGAGATTAGGAGAATTATTACTTACAAACTTCAAAGGAAAATAACTAAAAACTAATCTAAGATCTTCTATAAAATACAATATATATTGAAAAAATTTCTTAATGAGAAAGAACATAATGTCTTGGATTAAGATCCAAGTTGAAAGCCTGATCTTTCCATATTGTCCTTTTAGGTTCATTCCTCCAGTGGAGCCTTGATTCTGAAATTGATTTGGAGTCGCCAGGTGGATGATTTTAACCTTTGTTCCTGTCCCCTGCTTTGAGCCAGAGATTTCGAGATTTTAATCTCCAGTATTCTTCTTCAGCTAGACAGGCCTTATGATAGCGTTGTTGCAAATGAGCCTCTTGATCTAAAATATCCTCTGTGACAATAGTGTGCTCCATATGAGATTGATGAGAGGCGAGAGAGGCTTTGATGTCTTTTCTTTCTGTAGCCGGGTTGGACAGGGTTTTTGCCCATCGTTTTAGATCACCTTTTACCCTTCTGAGTTTTTCCTCCCAGATATAGAAGGGAGAACCATTGACAGGCTGACTCCAACAATCTTTGACTATTTGCATGAAGTTTGATTCCTTGACCCAGAGAGGACTAAAACAGAATGGAATAGGGCCCAGGTCTAGATGGGCCAGGAGCTCAAGCTTTATAGGCTTATGGTCCGAGACGCTGTTAGCAAGGATATGCATTCTGGGTTCTAAGCCTAGTAACAGAAAGGAGCTTTGAATGAAAAATCTATCTAATCTGGCAGCGATATGACCAGGGCCCACTCTTTTATTAGACCAAGAGAACTTACCGGAAGAGGGTTTGATATCTAGCAAGTCCCAGTCCTGCAGAAGATCTTCTGCCCATTCCCTTGCTGGATCACGAACAGCGCTGCCACCTCTTTTTTCAGACGAGTGGAGCGTGAGATTAAGATCTCCAACAATAATTATATTTTCCAGATTTGTCAGGTCTGCTTGTTGCCTTATAGTATCCCAACATTCCTTTTTTTCCCCAACATTGACTGGAGAATATACATTGAAGAGGCAAAGGATTTCCTTGGTATCCAGATTTTGCATTTTCAGCAGCAACCAGTGAGTATTTCTAGCCTCAAAGGTGACTATAAATTTGTTAGGGTTCCATAGAGTGCCAATCCCTCCTGAAGCGCCCCGGGCAGAGATTGCTCTTGCTTCACTTTTGAACCAAAATTTCTTGCATGCTTGCAGGAAGACTGCGTCTTCCAACTTAGTCTCTTGGACGAGAAGTATGTCTGGAGTTTCTGTTCTTATTAAGCTTCTCATGGCTTCTTCCTTGACTTTACTCCCCATACCTCTACAATTCCAGGAGATGACCTTCATTATTTATGTTTCTGGAGGGCCCCCTTGGAGCCATGGGTCTGATTTTTCAACATCCTTGACTTTGAGGCAAGCAACTTTTCCAGAGTTAGTTGGCTGCCCTGTAATTTTTCCTTGTACATTTCCTGCTCTCTTTTCTCCCGATCTATTTTGCGACCTCTTGTGGATCTCCTAACAGAGGCCTGAGAGTCGCCTATTTCTCCTTCCTCCTCTGAATCTTCCGACTCTTGGACCTCTTCCTCGTCTTCAACAGGTATTCCTTTTGAGCTTTCTGCAGCACTTCCGTCTTTGGAAGACATAGAGGGAGTCCCTTTGACCGAGGATGCTGTCTTTTGAACATCCACCTCCTGGGTGTCCTCTTGGAGCGAGCTCAGGAGTTCGAACTTGTTTTCAGGAGCGGACTTAGACGGGATCTGCTGGGAAGAGGCCTGTTGGGGTCCTTTGCCACTAGGGCCTCCCAGCTTTTGAGCCTTATGAGAGGTTTTGGAGCGCTTGACTTGGTTCCATCCGTCCTCCTTCCCTTGCACAACCTCATTGTTGGATGGACAACCTCTGGCGAAGTGGCCATAGACATGGCATTTCCGGCATTTGAAGGGCAGCTGCTCATAGTCCAGTTTCGGCACATGCGTCCAGCTTCCGACTTTGATTTTGATGGCCTCTGGTAGCCCAACCTCCAGATCTACTTCCACGCAGATCCTGGCGCAGTCATACTGGTCCTTGTTGTTTGCTCGATCGATGAACTTCCCAAGGGCATTTCCAATATGCATCAGAGAATCCTAATTCCAGCAATGGACTGGCAGATTTGGGAGTCTTACCCACACCGGGACTGCTTTGGGTACATCCACAGCAGGGTCGAAGTCTGGAGTCCACTTATTTAGATACAAACCCTGGGGGCCCATGAAGTAGGGGCCGTTCTGGAAGATCAGATCTTTGTCATCTTTTGAAGTGAACTCAAAGAGAAAGTAGCCTCTCCCTAAAAAATAAGAAGTGACGCTTTCTTTGATCAGAGGCGCCCAGTTTCTGTTGACCCAGCTCTCAGTGGTTTTGGGAGATGGCCAAAGCCTTGTGAACTGGCCTATGAGGGCTCGTTCAGCCAGAGATAAAGCAACCTGAATCGGAGTCTCTGGTGGAAGAGAGATCTCAGGTATTTCATCGATTTTCTTAACAAATTTCGCAGCTTCAACATTCTTCTTCTTAGGAAGCCCTGCCAATAAGCGATCGAAAGCCTCAGCCGAAGAGGGCGGGGGAGGGGGATGAGGCCCCTGGGGAGAGCCCAACCCCTCCATGGACGCAAGCCCTAGCAAGAACGCGGCCCGGATCAATGCGCAGGCAGCATAACTGCTGAAATTTTATTGATGTTCCAGCACTTGATTATTAACTATCTCCCTTTCCCAGCAAAGAGAAACGCCGCAGCCAGAGGTCAGAGGTGTAGGCCAGAGACGTGACAGAGAAGAGCACAAAAGGGCTCCAACCAAGTAGCGACAGGAGCAGGAGGCCCTGCCAGAGCAAGCGCAGCCGCAAAGGCTGCAGCGCGCAGATAGAGCGGCTAGGGTTTGCAGGGACTGCAACGCGCTTTCTCTCCTATCTTTGAAAGAAGGGAAACAATTAATTAATTAAGAGTTGTATTATATATATATATATATATATATATATATCTAAAAATTAATTAATTAAGAGTTGTATTATTATTATAGTTGTGAAATTTGAATTAATAATAATATGTTATATAATTCAAATATAATTTAATATTCTTATACCTACCTACTAAATGAATTAAATACTTATATGTTTAAAAATAATTAATAATTATATGTTTTATAATTTAATATTCATTTATTTATTTATTCAATAAGTAATTTTAATAAGTTAAATAAAAATAACTACAATATTTCCCAAAAAAATAAAAATAAAAATTAATAATAATAATAATAATAATATTTCAATATTTTATAATTTAATATTCTTATTTTATTTATTTCATACATAATTTTAATAAGTTAAATAATAAATAGCTACACTATTCGCTGAAATCCCGATAATTTTTGAAGCATCTAGACACCTGCGTCTTTTTTTTTCCAGAAGAAAAAAACACAGTATATTTATCTGAATAAACAGTACATGCACAAGATGTTGGGATTTGCATGTATGAAGAGGAGCCAAAATTTTGCATCATGTACATGGAAAACCTTGCAATTGGCTATGTGGAAGAGAAGATCTCTTTTACATCCAAAGTCTTCCAGACTTTTTCTATTTTTAGAGAAAAATAAACTTATGCAATCTCTTATTCATTTATAAAACACAAAGGAGATGTATCGGTGTGATGAAGATGAATACACCGGTCAAACCATATCTACTGGGAATAGAAGATGTTGCATCTCCATAATGGGAGGGCATGCAAGATCATATTGGAAACCAATAGCATAACAAAATTCATTGAAAAGACGCACGCTTGAGGGATAATCTAAGATGACATGCTCGAGTCATGCATCCACAATGAGGCCGAATGAAAAACATCAATCAAATATAACACACTCGTCTGTGGGAGAAATAGATAAATCACGCTCGCTTGCAGAGTTAGAGGAAAGGAAGTGAAGCCATATCACAGATTCGGGCTTCCTAATGAAGGCAAGGTAAGAAAAGGATGACAGGTTCATAGGAAATGAGACCACCTATGATTGCAGAGATCTCCCCACAGAGGCAATAGGATTATGAATAGAGAAAAAAATGTTTAGGTTCGAGAAGGATGCATTTTCAGGCTGATAAAAAGGATTAGAGCAGGTAAATTAGAGCAGTCTAATGATCAGGCTCGCTTGTAGAAGTCTAGAAAGGAAGCCACGCTCGCTTGTCAAAATTTTAAGGATGAGTAGCGTTGCAATAGACAAAACTGATGGGAAGGGGAAAAGAGATTCTACCAGCAAAAAATCCTCATCTAACAGAAAGGGAAAGAGGATCAGGGGATCGAGATGTCATTAGACCATCCTGAGAACCCTGATTGTATTTGATTATCTTCATCGAACCAAAATCCATAGAAATGCCCCTCTTTGAAAGGCCATCAGCCCTGGTGTTAAGTTCACAAAATATGTGGGAAATCGGGGGCTTACCTAATTTATGCCATAAAGATTTAGTCCTTCGAATCCATCCCTGAGCTACGGGGATCAAGAGGGAAGAATCCTTATTAATCACAAGGATGATAGTCTCAGAATCTCCATAGATATGTATGTTTCGTATCCCCAGATTATGTGCAACAAATAGACCGCTCCATAAAGCAAGGAGTTATGCCCTTGTGTTAGATCCAGGGCCAACATTCCATGAGATGTGAAAGCGATCCGATGAAGATAATTTGATCCAGGCTCCGCAGCCCATTATTCCGTTTTGGCAAGCCCCATCAAAGAAGAGAGCAGGTATCGAAATGGCGTGGGGTCTGGGTCTTTTAGATCCATCCATAGCTTCTGTAGTAGACTCATTGCGGAGGCCAGTCCATTTCATAATAGCCGAATGAGTGACCTGTATAGAGAATTTGCATCCCTAAAAAATAATCCGATTTCTTTCCAACCAGAGTTCCCATATGATGAAGAAGGGTAAGGATTGATAATTGCCATGAATTTTATCCCAACTGATAACCGCTCCCATAAAGTCATTCGGAGTCTATGAGGGATCAGGGAAGTGTGAGGAGAAAAGGTTCCGGATCTGATTGGAAGTGGGACAATCAAAGAAGAGATGCTGGGCAGACTCCTCATCCTTCTCACACAAAACACACCTGCTAGGCCCCAGGAATCCTCTTCGCATGAGCATGTCCCAAGTGAGAATTCTTCTCTTCCACACTAGCCAGCTAAATAGGAGGATCTTGGTGGGAATGGATCGGTGCCAGTAAGGCCAGAATTCCTTCGATACTGTAATGTTACACCTGTGTGCAATGAGGTATAAATACATGTCTTTGAATATTACAACATTTTTACAAAGTGGTCCATTCCAAATAATCATGTCTCCTTCTCTGTTGTAACAAACCCTTGCCGCTTTGAACTGTCTAACATAATTCGACCAGGTATCTACTTTTGGGCCCTCAAGCCCCATCATTTTTGCATCCTTAAGAATGGGGGCCTCATGTGACCATCGGAGGATAACTTAGCTGAGGAAAAAGACTCCTCGCTGGGCGAGACTGTGTGGTAATCGCCCATTTGGGATGGTGACCCCTTGCATACCCGAAATGCTGTCCTTTGCAATAAGGATGCGACGTCCATCCCCGAAAAACCATGTGAGTCTGTTGGCAAAACAGGGGAAGATTTTCTGAAAACCAAGCCAAATACCAGAGAGGTATCAGGTAAGTGGCAGTTGTTTAATATAAAGAAGATACAAAGCTTCGCCTGGAAAATACTTGGCCGCCATCACATCGTTCCATACCCCACTGCCAGAGATGGCCCTCCAAAGCTATTTTGACAACAATGCCCTATTGAAGCATCTAACATCGAGGATACCCCAACCGCCCATATCTTTGGGCAAGCAGATGTTTTCGAACTTGGTCAGGTGGAGGAGGGTCTTCTTCTCCGCGCCTCCCCACAAAAAAATCGCCAAGATTTTGTTAATGGAGGAGACAATTTTTTCCGGTATATAATAAATGTGGCCTAGTATACTATATATTAAGTATGAGGGGTTTCCACAGTGCATTATATTATATATCATTTTTGGGATTCAACTGCATTAAGTAAGTCATTCATGTATGACCATTTTCATGAGAGGAAGTCGTAACTGACTAATTTCTCATGATTTTTTGAATAATCCACTTAGCACTCATCAGACGGTGATTCTCCTCATAGTGGTGAAGAAGTGGGATTGAAACAAGTGAAAATGAATCACACAGCACTAATTATCACTTTGAACCCACCTCAGAACTGGGGACTTCCCGTGAGGTCACCCATCCCAGAACTCCTCTGGCTCAAGCGCGCTTAACTGTGGAGTTTTCCCCACAATCAAGGCCACTTAGCTTGTTACCCCATTTGCAAACGCTTAGCAA